>JANLJB010003689.1:0-21527 GCA_026212285.1 Bursera cuneata
AAATTGAGCCCCGACGAAAATGAAATGACATTAGCCATTCATTGCTTGGAATCTTTGATTTAATTTTCCTATTAGAATTATACACGTGGATCCAAATTTCACATCACAATTTCTTCGTATAATAATATATATATATATATATATATATATATATATCTTTACACGTGTCCATTAATTCACATATTCTGATGTTACTATACATAATGCACGCAAAGTATCGTTCCAATCCACTTTCCTTGAAAATATAATCTCTATGAGATAATAATCTTTTAAAATAATATTATCTTCATGATTCTTTATCGATTTTTTTATTTTAAAAAAGAAAAAAATAAAAAATTATGGTATATAAAAACGGAGAGTTTGAGATTGTATTTATTTTTTTATTATTTTCTTTTCGCTCGACATCCGATTGCCATTTTTGGTTGATATGATGGGATTCATAGCTTGGCCCATTTACGCAACAATCAACGACAACCATACTTCCACGTGTACTGATAATTGACAGTAAGGCCTCGCACACGGAACACTCACGTGAACTTAGTCAATTAAAAAAGAATTAGCCACGTGGCACTCTTCAGCTTCCTGCTCTCACCCTCCCCGGTCCTCTACTCCATAAAAGTCCACATAAACGTCTCCTCTTCCATCTCCCTCCGGCGCATTCGCTCATCAGTTCACTGTTTATTTGACAAATTTACAAGTACACTTTGTACTTCACTTGAAAGTTCGATTCGGAGCAAACGATGGAGAATTTAACGCTAACCGGATTGCTGAAGAAATCTGCTACTCAATTACCAAACAAAAGAGCTCTGTCTGTTTCTGGAAAACTTGATTTGACGTATGCACAATTGCAGGGCCTCGTTGAAGACGCTGCTTCTATCCTTATAGCCTCTGGTATTAAGCCCGGAGATGACGTCGCTCTCTCCTTCCCCAACAGTGTCGAGGTATTACTTCTTTCTCTGTTTAATTTATGAGATGATCGCAAAATATTTAGAAACAGGAGAAAGAGAAAACCACACACTTTTTATTTATTTATTCATTTTTGGGCAGTTGGTGATATTGTTTTTGGCGATTGTACGGTGCCGAGCGATCGCCGTGCCTCTAAATACGGCTTATACAGCGGAGGAGTTCGAGTTCTATCTCTCCGACTCAGAATCAAAGCTCCTAATAACATCTAAAGACGGCGTCCGATCGGCTCAAGCCGCCGCTTCCAAGCTCAACATCCCCCAAATGACCGCCGCTTTCGACTCCAATTACAAATTTGCACTCACTTCATCATCATCCACCGAAGACGAGCCAGATCATGAGTTAGTCAAGCAAATTGTCAACGAGTCATCCGACGTGGCACTTTTCCTTCACACCTCCGGCACAACCAGCCGTCCAAAAGGCGTTCCCTTAACTCAGCTTAATCTGGCTTCGTCTGTTTTGAACATTATATCGGTTTATAAACTCACCGAGTTAGACTCTACTGTGCTCGTTTTACCACTGTTTCACGTGCATGGACTAATGGCCGGCTTACTCAGCTCGCTCGCAGCTGGAGCCGCCGTTACCATCCCGGCCGCTGGTCGATTCTCGGCTTCTACATTTTGGTCAGACATGCGATCATACAATGCCACTTGGTACACGGCAGTTCCCACAATACACCAAATTCTACTAGATCGTCACGAAAGCAAGCCGGAGCCTTCTTACCTCAAGCTGAGGTTTATTCGAAGCTGTAGTTCTTCGTTGGCGCCTAGTATAATGGCGCGGATGGAGGAGACGTTTGGCGCACCGGTGCTGGAGGCTTATGCAATGACGGAGGCATCTCATTTGATGGCTTCGAACCCGTTACCCGATTATGGCCCACACAAGGCCGGTTCAGTTGGGAAACCGGTCGGACAGGAAATGGCTATTCTTGACGAGCAGGGTGTGGTGCAACCCGCAGGAGCTACAGGAGAAGTTTGTATCAGGGGAAACAACGTTACTACGGGTTATAAAAACAATCCTGAAGCTAACAAAGAATCTTTTAAATTCGGATGGTTCCACACCGGAGATGTTGGCTTCTTTGATTCTGATGGGTACTTGCACCTGGTGGGACGGATCAAGGAGCTCATCAACCGTGGAGGTACATATTCTTTAATTCCTTCTATTACAGAAACTTTTTTCATATTATGGATGTGACAATACTGAAATGTTGTGTTGATGTTTTTCAGGGGAGAAGATTTCACCGGTGGAAGTGGATGCGGTTCTTCTATCTCATCCATATATTTCTCAAGGGGTTGCATTTGGAGTTCCTGATGATAAGTACGGTGAAGAGGTGAGGAACCAACCAATTCTCAAAAGCCAATCCCAGTACACAATTTAGAATTATACTTTGTGATTGTGAATTTGCTAGTTTGTTTTGTGCCTTTCTCTGATGCAGATCAATTGTGCCGTAATTCTACGGAAAGGAGCAAACTTAGATGAGGAAGAGGTGATGCAATTCTGTAAGAAGGACCTTGCAAGTTTCAAGGTCCCCAAAAAGGTCTTTATCACGGACAAGCTCCCAAAAACTGCTACTGGGAAGGTCCAGCGCCGCATTCTGGCGGAGCATTTCCTATCTCAAGTCTCCGCTGCCAAGGTTGTAGCTTGAGCAAGCACTTCTCCAACAGTTTTTTTCAGTGGTATATATGTATTCATGGATGATTAAAAATCGTACTTTATTAAGGGATTGTCATTTGAATCCTAATATGGATTCTTTGGGTGGTTTTCCCCTTAAATAAATTGTTCCACTTGTACATACATTGATCGATCAATAAATAAATTACAGAATACTATATGATGATCTTTCCTGCACCCTTGCAAATTCAAATGGTTGAGTCACAACTCACAATAAAATAATTTAGAATAACAACAAAAAAAGCAATCAAATTAATTAAGGTTGGGTTAATTATTCTATTATCAATTCTTCCATAAAATTTTGACATCTACTTTTAACTAATCATCTAATCAGATCAAATAGTTGATAAAAAAGAAATTAAAAAATAATATATTTTTAATTATTTATATAAGAATTTATAAGATAATTTGTTTTTTCATGCTAATGCAATAATATAATTCTACCGTGACATTATAAACTAATGTGATATTATTGTATGATTGTTTCGTTTGATTGTATAATTTATTTTTTAATTACATTTTATTATATCGATTTATATAATAAGTATATAATAGAGTCTGTAAATATATAATACTATTTATTCAGTTTGTACTCACATGTGTTAATCATAATTAACTCTTTTAAACTTAAGAATTACTCTTCTGTAATCAAAATCTAAGAAGCCCATGAAAATATGATCGTCTGCTAACCAATGCGCAAATTCATTTCCAGCTCCCTTTCATCCTTTCGCAGTTTTGGACTTTATACCAAGAAATTTGTATGTGTTATTGTGTTTTGATTTTTACCATATGATTGGAGCTTCGGGAGCAAGTTCCCCAACTTGACAGCATTATAGTTCCCGTGAGGGGATAACCCTAAAAAACTTCTTTAACCCCGCCTAAATGGAAAACCACACAAACCCCCCAAAATTCAACTGCCATAACCTTCTAACAGCTACTACAGTAAAAAATTCAAAAAGACATAAATACCCTTATAACAACTAAAAATTGAAGATTACCACATTACCATAAAACAAAATTAAAACAACAAATAAACCCCTCAACCACACCCCAAGACATCGAATCGCCATCGCCTCTGCGCACCATCGCACTGCCACCACTCTCGCTTGCGCCGTCGCAGTTCCACCACCATAATCGTCTACGCAATTTATTCTTATTTATTTTATTAAAAATAATATAATACATAAAAACTCATCACGCCAATTTTTTCTCCAACGTCCAAAGATCGATAAATCAATCAGCTCTAAAAATCACAGCTTTGCTCAATCGCTCACTCCTATTAACCCCTAACTCAATCTGCCCAAATTACTAAATCCTAAGCCAGTAACTACTAATCTCCATGGCAGCGGCGTCGCGAAAATATTACCACATTCAACGTCAAAACTATTAGCAACTGCTAAAATTAACTAAGAAAAAAAAAGAAAAATTTAACCATTATGATCTCAATAGAAAACGCCACAACCAGAACAAGAACTCCCAACAAGCCCACCACCACCAATTGTTGTTGTTATCAAAGTTATTGCACTGATTCATTCTGTTTAGAAAACAGGAGCCGATTAAAGGGCATTTCTGGAACTGAATCATCGTGGCTGCTATCCTCAAGCCTAAACTCTCAATTTGTTTAAGCCCACAAGATTGAATCCTGTCTTCTTCCATGATGGTGGGGAAAAGAAGAGAGAGAATGCGGCCAAAGCCGTTTTCTAGACTACAAACATAATGGCGACCAGAAATCAAATCCAACGCACAATAGCCAGGGTATTCGGGTATGTTCAAACAAAAACCAAGGGCTAGATTTATAGTTAGTATTACAGGTAAGATTCTTATGATGAAGAAGAAGATTGAGTGGTGGATTTGATTTTAGTTTGGTCTAAGAAGAGATGGAAGGGGAGAAAGAGTAGAAGTTGACGAAGATAGAAGAAAAGAGAAAAGAAAACGAAGCGGAGAAGGTAAAAAGTTGCGTAGAAGAGGGTGGGGTTGAGGGGTTGTATTTGTTGTTTTAATTTTGTTTTATGGTAGCATGATAATTTTTAATTTTTAGTTGTTAGAAGGGTATTTATGCTTATTTTGAGTTTTGACTGTTGTTGCTGTTAACTGAAGGTAACGGCACTTAAGTTTTAGGGGTCTAATGTTAGTTTTTTATTTAGGTGGGATGTTAATGGAGAGAAAGAATTTTAGGGGGCCCGTGAACTCTCTTCCCATAAGTGGTTTGTCTGACACAGGGTGTTTTGCTTTGGTTTACTGCTGGAGCTAAATCAACTTATTTTCAAAAAGAAGCCGGCATGACTGGCTGCCACTCCAAATTTTGGTTACCGGACACAGAGTAGTTAATGACTTAGCGTAATAGCTTACTCAAAAAGCAGCTGGCAGGATTAGCTGATGGGCTCCGAGCGTTTCTTGGAGATTTCCAATTTAAATGACCCTACGGCCGCATATAAAAACTTCCAGAAATGTCTCGAGCCGTCCAAGTTGCAGTCATGCACATAGGAAGTTTGGTCAACTTGCTTGCATGCATAACCGATCAACCGCTATAAAAATCCCACGTCTCTTAATAACGACAAGAAGGGCTTCCCACACGGCACACCCAATCTGACAGTCCCCATCACTGTTAGCCGCGTGGCACTCTTCATCTTCCTACTTGCAACCTTCACCTTCCTGTTTGAGCCCTCCCCCAGTTTCCCCCTGCATAACCCTTCTCTATATAAGCATCTCCACTTTGCTTTCTTAGACACATTCACACAATCCTTCAATGTTCATCTGATAAATCTGCATACACGCCAAACAATCTTTCTGTTTTTCTAGGCTTCGATTTTCGATTCTGAAAAAGATGGAGAATTTAACTCTATCTGGATTGCTGAAGAAGTCTGCTGCTCAATTCGCAAACAAGAGAGCTATCTCTGTTTCTGGGAGACTTGATTTGACGCACGCTCAATTGCAGGACCTCGTGGAGGAGGCTGCCTCTCTTCTTACCGCTTCTGGTATTAAGCCTTGGGATGTCGTGGCTCTCTCCTTCCCCAACACCGTGGAGGTATTATCTCTTTCTATTTTTTTATTTATGATGCTCTGTTTTGATGAACGGTAAAATATTTAGAAACGATGCGAAAATATTTATCTTTTAGAATTTGTTTTCTTGGTTGCAAAACAATGTGAAAATTCGTGTGTTGTTTCAATTGCGGGAAGAGTGTTATCATGAACGTCGATTAATTTATCAGTAATTTTAAGAAAATTCTATTCTTTTTTGGACAGTTTGTGGTAATATTTTTGGCGGTTATACGGTGCCGAGCGACTGCCGCGCCTCTAAATTCGACTTACACAGCGGAGGAGTTCGAGTTTTATTTATCCGACTCAGAATCAAAGCTTCTATTAACATCTAAAGAAGGCGTACGAGCGGCTCAAGCCGCCGCTTCCAAGCTCAATATCCCTCATATGACCGCCACCCTCGACTCCAATTCCAAAATTGCGCTCTTTTCATCGACTTCCACCCAAGCCAAGCCAAATCCTGAGCTGGTGAGTCAAATTGTCAATGACTCATCCGACGTGGCACTTTTCCTCCATACCTCCGGCACAACCAGCAGGCCAAAAGGCGTTCCCTTAACTCAAATTAATCTAGCTTCTTCTGTTTTGAATATCATATCCGTTTACAAACTCTCCGAGGCAGACTCTACTGTGCTTGTTTTACCACTGTTTCACGTGCACGGATTAATGGCCGGTTTACTCAGCTCGCTCGCAGCTGGAGCCRCCGTTACTCTCCCTGCCGCTGGTAGATTCTCGGCTTCTACATTTTGGTCAGACATGCGATCATACAATGCCACTTGGTACACGGCAGTTCCCACAATACACCAAATTTTACTAGATCGTCACGACAGCAAGCCGGAGCCTTCTTACCCCAAGCTGCGGTTTATTAGAAGCTGTAGTTCTTCATTGGCACCGAGTATAATGGCTCGGATGGAGGAGACATTTGGCGCACCGGTGCTGGAGTCTTATGCAATGACCGAGGCATCTCATATGATGGCTTCTAACCCGTTACCAGTGGACGGCCCGCACAAGGCGGGTTCGGTTGGGAAACCAATTGGACAGGAAATGGCTATTCTTGATGAAAATGGTGTAGTACAAGAGCCAGGTGTTCCAGGGGAGGTTTGTATCAGGGGAGCTAATGTTACTAAGGGTTACAAAAACAATCCTGGAGCTAGTAAGGAAGCTTTTAAATTCGGATGGTTCCACACCGGAGATGTTGGCTTCTTTGACTCTGATGGGTACTTGCACCTGGTGGGACGGATCAAGGAGCTTATCAACCGCGGAGGTAAACATTTCTTTGTTCCTTACAATACAGAAACTTTTAAAGAGTATATCATGGATGTGAAAATAGTGGAATTCTGAAATGTTCTGTTGATGTTTTCCAGGGGAGAAGATATCACCAATAGAAGTAGATGCAGTTCTTCTGTCTCATCCATATATTGCTCAAGCTGTTGCATTTGGAGTTCCTGATGATAAGTATGGTGAAGAGGTGAGCAACCAATTCTCAAAAGCTAGGCCCAACACAGAATCCTATAACTATATTTGGTACTGTGAATAGCTAATTTGGTGACTTTCTCTGATGCAGATTAATTGTGCGGTAATTCCGAGGGAAGGAGCAGACATAGATGAGGAAGAGGTGAAGCAATTTTGTAAGAAGAACCTTGCAAGTTTCAAGGTCCCCAAAAAGGTTTTTATCACGGACTCGCTACCAAAAACTGCAACAGGCAAGGTGCAGCGCCGCATTGTCGCAGAGCATTTCCTGGCTCAAATCTCCACTGCCAAGGTTCCCAAGTTTGGAGCTTAAGCAAGCACTTCTCCAGCAATCATTATCTATGTCTAATTGTTTTATATATTCATGGATGATTCAAAATTGTAATTTGTGAAGTGATTTGTCATTTTTTGATTCATAAAAAAATCCCATTATGGATATAAGGTGAATTCTTCAAAATGAGAAGATGTTGTTGTACTTGTTCATATATTGATCAATAAAATTACAGGATTTTACATTATGATCTTTCCTTTCCTATTGCAAATTCAAATGATTGTGCTACCGAGTGAATAGCATGTATTGGGCAAGTTCAGTGTTTATTTTTGTGAGCCTATTGTATGTGGTTGAACCTGAAGTGAATAACATGCCATATTGCATCGCACGACTACATGAGGTTTGGAACATATATGGAAGGACAGAACAGAATCTGACAATGTGTGATGAGACTTGAGAGGAGGATAAGTCAGCAGCTAACGATTTTATGGATGTATTTCTATGTACTCATGCATCATGTGAAAAGCTTACAGAAAGTGATAATTATTGGTGGGTTAAGACTTGAAGAGCAGTCAAGAGGAGTTCCTTCAGGATTGACAGACAATCGATCCTATTTAACTATCAATAACTTCAACAATGTCTTGAGTGGCCTGTTTCGTATGCACTACTCGTGTCAACTTTCTCTCCCATTCTGTACATCATTAAGAAGGAGATTCTACTTTCAACAGTTGATTCATCTTCTATTCCAGTGAGGATAAAGTTTATGTTTCACGTGAAAGACAATCAAGCCATCAACCCTATCCCTACGGAGCTTTCAGAGAAGCTCTCTGTTGTCGCAAATATCGCTTCTTGTCTATGGACCAAACCTTGAGTTAACAACGGCAAAAAATAATAAGAAGAAAATAACATTATTTAAATATCGAACCTTATCCACATCAAAATCTGTGACTACATATTCAAGTACACATTTATTTAATTGTTTTATTTCATCCTTCTCTGATGTTGGGGTTTTCCACCAAATTTCATCATTAAGACAATCAAGCCTTGTATCCTGGAGAATTAATCAAATTCAATATTCTGGAGACTCAATCAAACCCCAGGTCATGTTGTTGAATGAGTTTTCAATTAAATAATCAGTTAGACTTGAGTTAGGTGAATACTCAACAGCAATGACTTCCATCAATTCCTCAAATTTTTAATCCAATCCAAGTATCAACTATGTGTGAGTAACCAATGACATTTGCATTATTCATTGGAATTATTCTTCAACTCCTCTCTTGAGCGTGTTTACTGAATGATCCAACTTTCAGTGGCAGGTGATTGAGTGATTCATCTTCCACTCCGGTATGCCCTATACCTACGGAGCTTTCAAAGTAACTCAACCTTCATTCCTTCCTTTACCCCTCCCAGCCTCAGATTCTCTATTGACCATCACTCTCTCCCTTTTTGCTTTTAAATCCAATCTTTCAATTATCTCTTTGGTTATGGCATTGATTGGAGATCTTAGAGGGCAAAAAAATGTTTGTTAATAGGCTGAACGATTTAGGTAACATTGAGTGATCAACCAATGATGGATATGGCATGGGTAAGATAGAGGCAACAGAGGGAAGGCAATCCGCAATTGTTATAACTGTGGGCAAACTGGGCATCAAGTTAGGATATGTCATTAGGGTGGCGGCGTCTTTCCTTCTCCAGCAAGAAGGCTTTGGCTTTCCCTGCTGAGAAGATTGGCTTTGGCTTGTATTAGGTTTCCGCTAATTTCGCAATTCGGATATCCTTAGCCAGGAGAATTTTGACCTATTCTATCCTATATCCTTACGAGTAGGTACTGATGGAGGAAAATATGCAAGTAGATAGAGCTGATTAGTTGGGAAAAGTATTAAAAAAAATAAAAACAAAAAAACAAATGGCTTTTTACGTAAGATTTTTAATCATGAATGCAGTGAATACGGTGACCTTTCGTGTTTTCCCGGATTACAGTTCACGCATTAGAATTAATATTGTGATAGTTTCTTGGTAGGCAAGATAGACAAAGATTTACAAATATATAAGCATGTCTGTGTTTTCTGGGTTACAGTTCACGTTTCGAAATTAAAGAAAGACGAAGATGTACAAGATTGATAAAATGGGTCGTGACATTAGAATTTTCTTTCTATGTAATTTGACACCTTTTATTAATTTGATACCAAATTCAAAGATGCTTTTCTTCCTTTCACTTTATAGTTTGTCTTGAAGGTTACTATATATGTTAATTTGCACCATTGTGGATTTCTGGTCTGTTAATTTGCGAGATAAAAATGATGCGTCTTCATCACATTGATGCGTATTTAAAAGTTCTAATTTTTGGGTCTATCTTGATTTTCCCTAGTTTGATTTCTAGTACACGTTTAATGTTTGGTTGCTGGCAATGACGTTTTGGCCCATTAGAGCGGCGTTTGTTCGCAAGCCATGACGTTCAAGTCTATTAGAGCTGTATAGAACTTGGGATTGCTTACGCTGACTTAACAAGTGATTTTTTAATGAGCAACTGCCTGTCATACTCAGCAATAGATAGCATAACAGAAATGTCATTTTGCGGTCTGCCATAGCTTCAGCTTTTACGTGTGGAAATTATCCCTCGACATGGACTGCCTGAATTTCTTATCTTTGCACAAAGATTAATATGTAGGGAAGATTTTGAATTGATTTTTTATATGGGAACTCAGAGGAGTGCAACTGAGGCAAAAGCAGCTGGTGCCTGGTAGGAGTAGAACAGTTTGAGATCAACACAGTTGCTGATGGGCTCCAGCTTTTCTGGGAGATTTTTTTTTTTTTTTAATTGTAGAAGATTCCATGAAAAATCTTGTGTGTTTCGTCCACGGTCCAAAAGTTGCAGTCATGCAATTTGTTTGGCCAACTTAACAGATCAAATCGACCCTAAACCATGATTCCATTCGTGAAGATAGTGACCGACAGCAAGGACTCGCCCACGGCACACCCAAACTGACTGTCCGCTAATATTAGCCACGTGGCACTATTAATCTCTCTACTCGCATTGTTCTCCTTCCTACTTGAAGCCTCCCCCAGTTTACCCCTACAAAACCGTCCACTATATAAACGTATCCACTTTTCTCTCTACCACGCATTAGTTCATCTTTTTATTTGAAAAAATTGCATAAAACTCTCTGCTTCGTTTTGAATCGATTCAAGTTGATTCACGATTCTTTGATTTTGAAAAGGAATGGAGAATCTAGTGCTTACTGGATTGTTGAAGAAGACTGCTTCTCAATTCCCAAACAAGAGAGCACTCTCTGTTTCTGGAAAGCTTGATTTGACACATGCTCAGTTGCATGACCTCGTAGAAGACGCTGCTTCCCTCCTCATCGCTTCGGGTATTAGGCCCGGCGATGTCGTCGCTCTCTCCTTCCCCAACACCGTCGAGGTATTGTTTCTTTGTCCTGCCATGCTCTGTTTTGGAAAACAAGAAAAAAAGACTACCTTTTTTTTTTTTAAAAAAAAAAAGTAAACATTCTTTTGTTGCATCACCTACCACAAACTAGAATTTTGACGAAATTTACCAATTTTTTTGTTGGTTACGAAACCGAGGGAAAAAAAATCATGTCTCATTTTGAGAACGGAAAGAGTCTTAGCCACGAATTTATCAATAATTTGATTCTTTTTTGCGCAGTTTGTGATAATGTTTCTGGCTGTTATACGTTGCCGAGCAACCGCGGCGCCTCTAAATTCTACTTACACAGCGGAGGAGTTCGAGTTTTATTTCTCCGACTCCCAATCGAAGCTTCTATTAACATCTCAAGAAGGCGTCCGATCGGCTCAAGCCGCCGCTTCCAAGCTCAAAATCCCTCATTTGACCGCCACCCTCGACTCCGATTCCAAAATTACGCTTGCTTCATCGTCATCCACCCAAGCCAAGCCAAATCCTGCGTTGGTCAATCAACTTGTCAATAAATCATCCGACGTGGCACTTTTCCTTCACACCTCGGGCACAACCAGCCGACCAAAAGGCGTTCCCTTGACTCAGCTTAATCTGGCTTCGTCTGTTTTGAATATTATAGCGGTTTATAAACTCTGCGAGTCGGACTCCACTGTGCTCGTTTTACCATTGTTTCACGTGCATGGCTTGATGACCGGTTTACTCAGCTCTCTCGCCGCTGGAGCCGCCATTACCCTACCGGCCGCTGGACGATTCTCGGCTTCGACATTTTGGTCAGACATGCGATCATACAACGCCACTTGGTATACAGCAGTTCCCACAATACACCAAATTCTACTAGATCGTCATGACAGCAAGCCCGAACCTTCTTACCCCAAGTTGAGATTTATTAGAAGCTGTAGTTCTTCGTTGGCGCCTGTTATAATGGAAAGGATGGAGAAGACCTTTGGCGCGCCGGTGCTGGAGGCTTATGCAATGACGGAGGCATCTCATATGATGGCTTCGAACCCTTTACCAGAAGATGGCCCCCACAAGTCCGGTTCCGTTGGGAAACCAATTGGACTGGAAATGGCTATTCTTGATGAGAATGGTGTACTACAAGGCGCAGGTGTTCCTGGGGAGGTTTGTATCAGGGGAAATAACGTTACTAAGGGTTATAAAAATAATCCTGAAGCTAACAAGGAAGCTTTTAAATTCGGGTGGTTCCACACAGGAGATGTTGGCTTCTTTGATTCAGATGGGTATTTGCACTTGGTTGGACGTATCAAGGAGCTTATTAACCGTGGAGGTACATATTTCTTCATTCTTTACATCACAGAAACTTTAAGTGGATATCATGGATGTTAATTAACTGTAATCTCAATTTTTTTTCAGGGGAGAAGATATCTCCAATTGAAGTAGATGCAGTTCTTCTGTCTCATCCAGATATTGCTCAAGCTGTCGCATTTGGAGTTCCTGATGATAAGTATGGCGAAGAGGTGAGCGACCAATTCTCAATGCCAAACCCAACACAGGATTTAGAATTATATTTGTGATTGTGAATTGCTAATATGTGTCTTTTGCTGATGCAGATCAATTGTGCTGTAATTCCGAGGGAAGACGCAGACATAGATGAGGAAGAGGTGAAGCAATTCTGTAAAAAGAATCTCGCAAGTTTCAAGGTCCCCAAAAAGGTGTTTATCACGGACTCGCTTCCAAAAACTGCTACCGGGAAGGTCCAGCGCCGCATTGTGGCAGAGCATTTCCTAGCTCAAATCTCCACTGCCAAGGTTCCCAAATTTGGAGCTTAAGCCAGCACTTCTCCAGCAATCTTTTTTTTACACATTCATGGATGATTCAAATATATGATTTTATTAAATGACTGTTGTCGATTTCTTATTCTTAATCCTAGAAAGGATTGAGTGGTTGTTTTTGAAATAGATCAAGAGATCGTTCATTGTTGTACTTGTAAATACATAAAACAAATAAACTATAGATTATTACATTATGATTATCCTTTCTCATTGCAAATTCAAATGGTTTTGTTACCGTGTATCTCGTATGGTGGGTATTGGGAGAAATCATTTTTTATCTTTTGAGGTGATTCTATATTGACACTGAAGTTTGAAGAGCAGGCCATTGCATTAGTCACAGATGAGCTTTGGAATGTGTGAAGCAAAGCAGCTTCATTAGATGGTTGAGAAGAGGACAGATCAGAAACTGACAATTTGAGATGAGAGGAGGATGAGTCGGCAGATATAAGATTTTATGAATGAATCTATTCTGCCCATGCATCATGTGATAGTGAAAGGTAAGTCATAACGATAGGCTAAAGACAACTTTCAACCAAGTGTGAGCGACCTGTTTGTTTCATCTGTAGATTTTCTCCAACTGGTGTTCGCCAATGGTTCAACTTTCAACATATGTTGATTCCTATCCTCCCTGCTCCAAATTTAAAACTTGGCAACTACAATTGGAATTCAACAATTTCATACGGGCAAATCAATAGAACCCCAGGTTTGGCTGAATGCCCACAAAACCCCTCACGTTTCAGGAATTAAAATTACATCCTTGTCATTAACTAACGTTTGAAAGAAAGTAGCTACTGATCGTTGCAGACTCATGACTGCTTGGCAAACTAGACTGATTGGATTTTTTTTAATTTAACAAATTGATATATGATTCCGAGTTTACCCTTGTTTTGATAGATTTTATGGAGAACAGATAACGATAAATGTGTAATTTACATTCCTGACATAAGAGGGGATTCGGGGGGATTTGGCTAAACTAAGGGGGTTTACTAAAATTACATTTGCAATATCTTTTTAAGATTAATTCTTTAGAAGCTGAGTTTCAGAATTAATAATTACGTAATTGATTTTTAATTTTTTTTCCTCTATTGAAAATTTATCAATTTGGTTAAAAATGTATATTAGGTTTAGTACTTTAGTTAAAAACATAGCTACGTCATAATATTGTATGCATCTTAAATTTTTATCCTAAATTTATATTTAAATATAAATTATAATGTAATAAATCCTTCGTTGTCACACTACCATTATGAAACGGCGTCATTTCCTTCCTTTACCTCTCCTACTCGGCTATTCCTACTCCAAGTCTCTAAACGGTCCGCCAATTCGCCGTGTTTGCTCTTTCATTTGCATCGCAGAAATTGAAGGCAGAGGAAGGCAAACTAGGAGGAACTAGTAGAATCAATAATAATCATTCTTTGACCTGGGACTGGCATTTAAATCTTTTACAAACTTCTGTGAGTTCCCGTCTTATTTACTATTTATTAATTATTATCTCCTCTTCGTTAATTTTGCGACGATTTTTGTAAGTAAAACTCAACTTCTCTTGAGAAACAAAAGCGTTAAGAAATCCTAGTAAATTTGATGGTAAAGTAGACATGGAAGTGAAGGAGCAGAAGTACGCTGCTGATATCTCATCCATAAAAGAAGCTCAGGAACGCATCAACAAGTACGTAAACAGAACTCCAGTTCTCACCTCTGAATCTCTAAATGCTTTATCTGGAAGGACTCTATTCTTCAAATGTGAATGCTTTCAGAAGGGGTAAGTCAACAATTTGCTTTTAGAAATTTTATTTTCACGTAAGAAATCCCATCTTTCATTACTTTTATACCAAAGTTGAGAACCCTTTTCTTGTTTTCAATTGATAGTGGAGCCTTTAAATTCAGAGGTGCCTGCAATGCAGTGCTTTCCCTTGACGATGATCAGGCTGCTAAAGGGGTTGTGACTCACAGCAGGTTTTTGTTGATCTTATTATTGCTTAATGATTGATGTTCTTGACCAGTTTGAATGTACCCTGATCTTATTTTTCAAATTTAGCGGTAATCATGCTGCAGCATTGGCTTTGGCTGCCAAACTACGGGGAATCCCTGCATTTATAGTTATACCAAAAAATGCTCCGAAATGCAAAGTTGAGAATGTGATGCGTTATGATGGTCAGGTTATTTGGAGCGAGGTCACAATTCAGTCGAGGGAGAGTGTTGCATCCAAGGTTTTGCAAGAAACTGGTGCAGTTCTTCTTCATCCCTATAATGACAGGCGCATAATAAGGTACCATACTCACACTTACTATGTTAATTTGCACCTTTGTCGATTTGTAGACTGTTAATTTGCGTGATGAAATGATATTTCTTCATCATATTGATGGGTATTTAAAAGTTCTAATTTTTGTATTCATCTGATTTTCCCAAGTTTGATTTCAAGTATATTTGTGTTACAGCATTAGTGCATTTCTTATCCCCTATTCCAGCTTTTCGTTCTTTCCCATTTCGCTATCTTTTTGATAGAATTGTATGTGGGAAAATCTTGAGTAAAGAATGTTGCTTCAAGGAATGACATTTTGATCTATTAGAGAGGTATAGTCTTAAGATTGCTTTTGGAGCTTGCACAACTGACTAAGTAATAGAAATTTAGCTTAACTTAAAAAGTGATTATTATTTTTTTAGAAATTGAGGTTGACTTAAAAAATTATTATTATTTTCTTGAGCAATTCACTGCTATACTTAGCAATAGTATAATAGAAATGTAAATTTTCATCGTGTAGTAGATACAGCTTTTATTTGTGGAAATTATCCCTCAATGTGGACTCTCATTTGGTCATTTGTATGGCTGAATTTACTCTCCAATATTGGAACTTCTAACAGTTTGTGCAAAGATTTTTAGGCTGGGAAGTTTTGGAATTTCTACCATGAAGTTCTGTATGTTATAGTGTTTTGATTTATTTTTTATTTTTTTCCTGCAGTGGGCAGGGTACCTTATCATTGGAGCTTCTGGAGCAAGTTCCTCATCTTGACTGCATTATAGTTCCCATAAGTGGTTTGTCTGACAGCATTTTAGGGTCAATCCATCACATCTAGTTTTTGTTTGGTTTATTGCTCTAGCCAAATAAACTTATTTTCAAAAAATTTGATTGTAGGCGGTGGCTTAATATCAGGGGTGGCATTGGCTGCTAAGTCCATCAACCCTGCCATTCGAATTTTTGCTGCTGAACCCATAGGAGCTAATGATGCAGCCCAGTCCAAAGCAGCTGGTAGGATTATAACACTGTCGGAAACCAACACGGTTGCTGATGGGCTCCGAGCTTTTCTTGGAGATCTTACCTGGTAAAAACAGCTTCATCATTAGTTCATTGACGCATTGAGCATACATATTTAGTTTGCAAGTATTTATTTCTGCGCTGCTGAAGTTTAAGATTTTGTTCTGCAGTTGTTCTTTTATTTGCATGTATTTGTTCATGACACATGGTATACACATTTGGATTTGCATTTTGTGATTTGGCCATCTTTACCTTCTTTTGTCAATCAATTTCTTTTTATGGAACTAACTTACTTTGTATGCCTCTCTACTTTATGGTGCAGGCCCATAGTACGGGATCTTGTTGATCATGTTATCACAGTAGAAGATAAGGAGATAATAGAAGCAATGAGACTATGTTATGAGATTCTGAAGGTTGCAATAGAACCAAGCGGAGCCATAGGCCTTGCTGCTGTTTTATCTGACAGTTTCAGAAAGAATCCTGATTGGCAAGATTGCAAAAACATAGGAATTATACTTTCAGGGGGTAATGTTGATCTTGCTGTGCTTTGGGACTCATACAGAAAGTAAAAGTTAAAATGCTGTTACATAGAAGATATTTCTCGCTTGGAAATGAAGCTGAAGCTTTCGCGCTGAAATCTAATTTTATGGTAACTTTCTAAATTCTATATATACTTATTCTGCGAGTAATGAAAACATTGCGTGTTATTGTCTGCTTATCTGCAGAGTAATCCTGTAATTTTCAATGTAAATCCATTTTTGAAAATGTTGCTAATTTGTGAGATGCTCTCTGTGCTCTAAACCATAATCTTTGAGATGCTACAATATCGATTTTCTGTTTCATGCCCTTTACATTTAGTGACCCTGTACCATGTACCAGAAAAAGAGCCCGGATTAAACCCTTCACCTCAAATAGAAAACTTCTTGATTATTCCATTTAAGAAACTTATACTTTCTGATTTGTTGGTAATCTACTTCGTACCAAACCACCAACCACCGCCCAAGATTTTTATTCATAGTGCTTGAAGGTGAGGAATGTAATATTGGAGTAGGTTTGATATCGTTTTCAAGTTCTCTTTCAGCTTTTAATTTTCGAAAATTCCTACTCAAATTGTCCCTTCTACTTTCTTTATTAAAAAAATCCTTTTCAAATCGTGAAATATGAGACTAAAATATTGTTTTTCATTAACAAAACAACTTTCCGAAACGAGTTTCTTAAAACTATTTGAAGCGGCAACCGTCACTCGTTGCTGAAGTATTCTTTGGCTTTATAACTCGGCACTAGCGGTTGTAAAAAAAACCAGTATGCGCTGGTATAGACTTTGCTTGGAAGGCAACCAAAAGAAACCCTTTTATTGTTTGCAAACTGCAACTCACGACCAAGTATTGAAGTTGACAAAACCCTTCTAGATATTACTGTATCCGGCTTAAGCCTATCAGGATAAAGCCATTTTATATAGCATGACTTCTGATGATAAACGGCAAACAAAAGGGGCTCTCCAGCACAAGTCCACATACCGAAGGTAATGCGCACGACATAAAAAAAGTGTTAAGAGGAAATTAAACAAAATGTTTCTAACAACAGATCAGTGACATAAAATTACATAATAATAAGCAGCACTCAAACTAGTACTCTGAATTGTGGAGAAAACAAAATCTTAAACAAAAGATGCACACCTAGAAGCAAGCATTGGACACTGCATCAAAAAACAACTCCACACGATGAAATACAGAGGAAAATGAACTAACAAAAAAATCGAAGTAAAATTCCTTCATATTCTACAGGCACACCAAGGCAGACTGAATTCCTTCTTCAAGCCTCTTCCTGATATCCCTCCTCATCCTCATACTCACCTTCCTCCTCTGCAGTAGCATCCTGGTATTGCTGGTATTCTGAAACCAAATCATTCATGTTGCTCTCAGCCTCTGTGAATTCCATCTCATCCATTCCTTCTCCTGTATACCAATGCAAGAAAGCCTTCCTGCGGAACATAGCAGTGAACTGCTCACTAACCCTCCTGAACATTTCTTGGATTGATGTAGAGTTCCCAATGAAAGTAGAAGCCATCTTCAAGCCTGTGGGAGGAATGTCACAAACGGTGGACTTGACGTTGTTCGGGATCCATTCCACAAAGTACGATGAGTTCTTGTTTTGCACATTGATCATCTGCTCATCCACTTCTTTAGTGCTCATCTTGCCACGGAACATGGCTGATGCTGTGAGGTATCGGCCATGACGAGGATCAGCAGCACACATCATGTTCTTGGCATCCCACATTTGCTGGGTAAGTTCAGGGACAGTGAGGGCCCTGTATTGCTGGGAACCACGGGATGTGAGAGGTGCAAAGCCAACCATGAAGAAGTGAAGCCGTGGAAATGGGATGAGGTTTACAGCAAGTTTGCGAAGATCTGAATTAAGCTGACCAGGGAACCGAAGGCAGCATGTTACACCACTCATGGTGGCTGAAATCAGGTGGTTCAGATCTCCAACTGATCAAACAAAAGCATTAAGTTAGGTGCAGTTGCTGAACAGAAGCAAAAACCACTTTTTTTCTCGTAATGTTGCATCAAAGAAATTATCATAGAAGATCCCGAACTTCTCTTCCTTTAAATGTTATGCAGTGATTTCGTTCATTATAGTACTTGCAACCATTACATATCTTGTCAGTGAATATGTGCTGACCGTTAGTTTTCATTACCATGTACACAAAGAACAAACACCAAATTATGCTGATTACGAGTGATATATCATAAGCTATTATTTAGAAATAGTATAGCACATGTCATATTTATTCAATTTCTTTCTTACTTGGCCAAAACTTTCATGAAGTGAGATCCCATGATATCAAAACTGTCAACAGTATTTATGCGTATGTAGAATCATGTGGATCACCTTGCATATGCAAAGTGAAAAAAACATGCAAATCAAAAAACCATTTCCTTTTTTTTTTTTCCAAAATATTATGTATTATGATATGATATGCAGTGAGTAAACCATGTGTCCGTCCTATGTGATAAGCACCAAATGCCAAAATAAAATAAATAAGGAGATTAATCTATTCTTTATCAGACAAAAAGCGGTAGAAAGTGAGACCCTCGTGAAAGCACAACTGTAGTTAGTACAAAGATAAAGAAGAGAATCTGGATTTCATAACTAATAACAGGTACTTAAAATTCGCAATATATACTGTGAGCCCCTCGAGCTAGCTCCAGGATTGTCCTCAGCATCACTAGTAACACGAAATAATGGATCTCATAGAAGACGAACTATTAGATCCAAACTGCTAACAAAAGCTAATAGAAACACAGCCAAACTCAACTCTTATGCTATAAGTCTAAGTTTCAAGCTTCATAATTAAAAACCTCGATCCTACTAAGGCACAACCATTCCATTTAGTTGCTTTATTTAGCTAAATAAAAGTAAAACTTACAACTGGGAGTGGTGAGCTTGAGAGTGCGGAAGCAGATATCATAGAGAGCCTCGTTATCAAGAACCATACACTCATCCGCATTTTCTACAAGCTGGTGAACAGAGAGAGTAGCATTATAAGGCTCAACCACTGTATCAGATA
The DNA here is from genome assembly GCA_026212285.1 of Bursera cuneata. NCBI lineage: Eukaryota > Viridiplantae > Streptophyta > Magnoliopsida > Sapindales > Burseraceae > Bursera > Bursera cuneata. Next base: position 19,457 of record JANLJB010003689.1, read on the forward strand.
CTTTAGGTGAAGGAAACACAGAGAATGTGAGCATCATCCGATCCGGATACTCTTCCCTAATCTTTGATATTAACAGCGTCCCCATTCCGGACCCCGTTCCTCCACCCAAAGAGTGGCATACCTGAAACCCTGAAACAAAACAAAGAGTATCAACAAAACAGAACAAAGAATACCAACAAACAGTTTCGAAGAAAATAAATTCGTTTTGTTTTGATGTTCTCATTCGTACAAAGCCTGAAAAAGAGCACTTCGCCATTACCTTGTAAGCAATCACAATTTTCAGCTTCTTTCCTGACAACATCTAAAACAGAGTCGATCAACTCTGCACCTTCCGTGTAGTGCCCTTTAGCCCAGTTGTTTCCCGCCCCACTTTGTCCGAAAACAAAATTATCAGGCCGAAATATCGGACCGTATGGCCCCGACCTGACGCTGTCCATTGTACCGGGCTCTAAATCCATCAAAACAGCGCGAGGCACGAACCTTCCGCAACTGGCTTCATTGTAATAAACGTTGACACGTTCCAGCTGCAGCTCGTTGGTGCCCTGGTACCGCCCTGTTGAGTCTATCCCATGTTCTGCACACACAACTTCCCAGAACTTGGCTCCTATCTGGTTCCCGCATTGGCCACCTTGGATGTGGAGGATTTCTCTCATTTTGCTGCTTCTTGGTTTTTTTCTATTGGGTTCTCGGGAAAGTGAGTGAAAGTTTGAGCAGAAAGCTTGGAGAGTGGGGGGTTTTTATAACAAGAATGGGAAAGATTGAAACTTGGTTTTTACTCTTGATTATCTGATTTGACAGAGGTGGGCTCCCACGCAGAGTGGAAAGGAAAGAGTACCATTACCAAACCAAAGCTGTTAAATTGACAGCTAGAAGGTGCAGAGAGTTCATCATGTGAGTGCAGACTTATCAATCGAAGGCATGCCTTGCTAGTAAAGCAAACTAAAAAATCCCCACCATTTCCACCATTTTGCTTCATTTGGTTTACTATTTATTTCTTCAGGTTATCCCAAAGTGTTCATAAAGATAAAACTTACATGGGGTAGGTGAAATTTATCATTTATTTAGTTTGAAATGTTTGAATGTGAATTTGGAAATAACACTGCAAAGTAACAATCAACTATAAATATTATTAAACATCACCTGTGAGGTATGAACTGTTGTAGAAGCTTTGATAACGATGGCGTATGAGAATTATTGCAGATGGTAATTTAAACGGATTTGTTGTTAGCAAATTAGGAAGATGATTAGCTGGTACTTTTACTAAACGCTGAAAATATGTTGACGATTGTATGGTCTTTTAGTTAGGCCATCTAATCACCTAAATTTACTCCATTTTGTGATAAAGAAATGCTACCTATCCACGAATTGATGTGCTTGTGACATTGGTCAATGGTAACAAATTAAACTAACAATTAATTAATAAATGCAAGTGGGATGAGCCAAAGCTTGTTGAAACGTTTTGGAAGGATAGAACAGAACATTGCAATAACAAATAGTAACGAAAACTGATATACCCATAGTTGAATTGTTAAATAAACAAAGTTTTGAACTAAAAGCTGCCATAATTGGATTTGTGGTTGTGGATGTTATCTGCCNTAGAAAACCAAAGAGAAATATCTCTAATTTTGGCCTCTAAATTCTCTAGTTCCCTACCAAATCGGCCTGCTTCAAATGTCCACCTCTCGTAGCCCCAAAAAACAAGGATCTTCTTTCTCTTTTTTTACTTGCATATTTCTCATTTTGTGTCTCTTGCCACTATTCCATTTCCCTTCCTTCCTTTCACAATTCACAAGCCCCATCTCTCATTAGTGGCAAAATGGTATGTAAATTTCCTTTCTCCCCATTTTAACATCGGATAGAGAATCATCATTTATCAAAAAAAAAATCATGAAGAAGCTTCGCATCATTATTGTAAATTGCAAACGGCATCTTTAGCTAGTATAGTTTGTTGTATCAACCCGTTTGTGTATTCATCATGAAGATGCCAATGAGCTAAAGCTACTTCTTTATTTGCATTAATATGCTTTGTTTTTTTATGAAGAATCTGTCTCTTTCTGTTAAGGATATTTAT
>JANLJB010003691.1:5181-23440 GCA_026212285.1 Bursera cuneata
GATCGGAGGATGAGTAGCTGACTCGCTTGGAAGACGGGGACAAAAGCCACGTTGGCGCTAGGCTTTGTGCTGTTTTTTCATGCCTTTCGGTTGGTAACTTGAAATTTTGTATCATCTATTACGTGGGTTTCTTAAAGCATTAAGACGTGAATGTGATGCATATGAATTTTTGTATTTCTGCGTTTTCAGAAACCTTTTTAGGTTAGTTTTACCAAAAACTATGATTTTTATTCTGAAAATTGACGAGAAAATAAAATCCCAAAAGTTGAGGGGCTAGCTTAATCTTGTTAAGAATAAGTCTAGACCTTGAACCACTTCTATATCATAATTCATGTAAAATGAGATATCACGATTTTATTGGTTGAATGGTCAACTATTTTATGTATTATAACTCATACAATTTGAAATATCACAATTTTATTAGTTGGGGATATTTTAAAATCTATTTTATTTATTTTTCATTTCTATAACCCAACGATGGTATGACTCTTTTAGATTGCATGAGTTATGTTATATGAGATTTAATGAGATATGTTGTATGGAGCATAATATGTCACCTCAGATTATATTTTATGAATTATATTGTATGGAGTAGATCGTATAAATTTTTGTATGGAGTAAGTTATGTTGTATGACGTGGATGTAGATGTAAAATCACTTTTCTCTGGTTGTAGATGCAAATTCCCTCTTTTTTTACATTTCTTCTCTTTCTTCTCCTTAGCTTCTGTTTTTTTGTTTGAAAATTAGAAGAAAGAATAACTGAGTTAAAAATAACTGTCTAGACCGTTGGCCTGAAGGACCTTATGGGATGTCAGACATGTATTTGCTGCAATTCTAACTTAAAACAGTTTATTAGTTGATGGCTTAAAGGGTGAATTCAATAGATTGGGCCGGTTCAATTCGTAAATAAGTTTTGAAACATCGGCAATGAAACAAGCCTGTACTTTTTAACATTTTACATTACCAGGTTTTGATATAAAATCATGCCCATAGTATTTACTTCTCTTCCACCTTGGAAGATAAGGATGATTGAACGTAATGGTGAATTTCACAGGAAGGGCTCTTTTGTGATGTCATGTGGCGAGGTCCTGAAAATGTTAAAACATGGGCAGTCAGTCCATGAGTAGCAGGTTGGCTTTTTGCTCCAGGGTCACTTCTGAGATAATGAGATTTGATATCTCAACCATAATAATATTGTCCTGCTGAAGGGCTGAGATGTTTCCCTGTTTTCCCCTTTCTTGTAGTTTAACCACATGCTTGATTTTTAGCTTGTCGAGCACACCAACTTTGAGCAAGGTCTCAAGCATATGTTTCAAGATAAAGGCCTAGGCCTAGTAACTGTGAGTCTCTAGACCTATTTATATGTTACTAAGGATAAAACTAATTTAATTGCACTCTTGAGGGACTCCAGTATCCATGTAACCTGCATACAAGAGAGTGAGATCTAGTCTTGATTGCTTTCAGTCATTAACAGACCCGTTCTCATTCTGATTCTGGTCTGTTGTTCTTCAACAACCCAAAAACATTTTTCCTTCCCTTGCCTCCTTGTTTAGAGATCTCCTCTGCCTTTTGCCTTTAGGCACGTCTCCCATTAGTTGCTGGTATCGTTGATAATAGTTATAGGGGGGACAAATTGGTGCACAGACTGTATGAGGAGATGTTTTTGAGAGGAAAAAATTGTTAATAAATTTTTTGTGAATACCAAATTTAGTATGACATCTAATATCTGTTTAAAGAAGATGCTATCAGAAAATTGTTTCTTTTGTTTAATGTATCCTTTTCTTAAACCATGCATGAAACTTGTTGCAATGGTTGTTTAGGTATCTGCGTACATAAAATGAGCTGGTTGTTTATTTAATTCACCCTCGCTATTAACAATAATTTCTTGTGGATATTTCTATATCATTCATTTTTACTTAAGTCCGCTGTTATTTCTTCAGAAATTAAAAAAAAAAATAGCCTTATTTTTTAGTGTTTTAAAAAATAATTCTGTTTTAAAAAATTTTGATGCCATAGCTCGGCAGCTCATCTCAGTAACTCGGCAGTTGTTGAGCTATTGGCAGCTTACAGCTGTGGCCTGCAGCTCGACAGGTTAGCTGGGAGGTCATTTCAGCTGCTCGAAGGCTATTGCGTGAAAATTTAGAAACGGGGATCACTTTTGAAATTGCACCTAAAAAGGAGAACAATCAGATTAGAGGAGTGATGACTGGAGTTTCATACTTCTTATGATCAAGGGGAATTATCTATTGCACCACTTGTAAAATTGTCCAAGTATTTTGATTGGTTGTTGATGACCTTGAATACCAACTTACCTGTTTGCAGGTGGATCTCTTGTTTGCTTGGCTGGAATTTTTTGTCCAGGCTGCTTTGGGATTTGCAGGTTGTGAACTAGAGTTGGTGCATGTTACTATCAGTTAGCTTCCACTTCTATTAAAATATGGTCTTAAATTTCATGGTTGTGCCATTTATTGACAGTCGTTGAAATTTGGTATTGGTTTCCTTTCCCTCGAGCTTCTGTCATTGCTTTTTGCAGCTTATCAGCCCTTTTTGATGTCTGGGAATCTCATCGCAGTGCACAAGTGAGGCACGCACACCAAATCTCTGGAAAATAAGATTCACTAAGGCTGCATTTCTTGATAAAGAAATTGTAAGTTCTTCTAAAACTGTGTATTGGAATGAATATTAAACGCAAGGAATTTAGTGATTTTGATTGATGATTGTACTTTGCCTCTCTTCTCATGCTTGCTAAATATGCGCATGTTTCCAGATATCTGGTTATGATATAAAGCTTCTTGGTTCTACCAATCTGTTCCTTATTCAGTTTTGTAGTAACTTTACCACATGAATTTTCCTTAAATGTCTCTGCTGAAGAAAATTGTTTTATTCACCTTTCTCTGGATCATTTGTATATGATTTTGGATTTGCGTTTCATCCATTATAAGGGGGTGGAAAAAATGCTGTGAAAGCCTTCCAGTTCTTTTCTGAGATCCAGTCCTCTCGGCTCGTGAAACTGAAGCCAAACGTTAAGTTGGAAAGAGTGTACTGCGTAAGGTTGCCAGCTCCACACTTTAATCATTCATGCTGTAGTTCTGTCACCCTACATGGGCGTTCCATCATTGTTTGTATGCGTATTCATCTGTTGCATGTGAGGTTAACTCATCAATTCCTTGTACGATTGAATTGTTACATATAGATAAAGAAATAACACAGAATGTTAACAGATTAAAAGATGGTAAACAAAGTGAGACAAGCTTGTGGGCTTGTGAGAGACCATCACGAGAGTTGGTTTTATCTCGACAGCTGCGATTTAAAGATGTGAACAAAGTATGACCCTCGATGACCATCCTTTCTACAATTAAAAAATATAAAGAAATTTATTAAAAATAAGAATTCATTATAAGGAACTTAAAGAATTAAAGTTTGTTTAAACATAAAATATATCAAGTATTTTTTTCATAAACTTTTAAAAACAAATCTACTAAAAATATTTTACTATGTAAACAAAATACCTTGAAATGATAAAATCCGTTTAAATATATATTTAAATGTATTAAATTTTATTATAATATATATTATGAAAATGATAATTCAGGAGTGTTTTAGTAATTTTAATAATAGGTGTTGTTAAACTTAGGGGTCATTTTATTGTATCAAACCTCATAAAAGTATGAGAAATTACGATGACAAAGTAGTCTCAACTAGAGATGATGAATTTGAGATAATGTTGGGGGTTTAATTGATTAAAATCTTAAATATATGTTTTTTTTTATTTAAAATTAGATCAAAATAGGAGTTGTTTCATTCTTAAATTGTTTGATAACACGGAAATGGTTTATTGCTGGCTTTTGGTTATATTCTTAAATTGAGATAGATGGTTATGACAGAGAACTACATGGAGGTGATTTAGATGTAAACTTTTAAAAATTAATGAAAGTATCAACATCTTGTCATTAGACGTTCCTTGAGATTAATAAGTAGATGACATTTACACCCTTATCCGCAAGTTAAAAAACGGAAAATTTATCTGATCCTTCGATTAAATTTCAAGAAAATATTTAATCCCATATTTTTGTTAAACTAATACTATTTTTCAAAATTAATACTTATCCCCCAAATATTTGAGGGGTAAGTGTTTATTTTTTAAGAGTTTTTGGAAGGTAAATTTAGTTTAATAAAAATATGGGATTAAGGTTTTTTTAAAATTTAATTAGGGGATTATGTAATTTTTCCGTTTAAAAACTAATAAGTTATGACTTATATTTTTAATAGTTTTTTTTTTAATTGAATGTTTAACTTTTAGAGTACAACACACATTTATTACTATTAATTCATCATTTTTTTTTAATGTTAATGGAATAGATGAATGATTATATATACATATATAATAAAAAAAATCAGACCGTTGATAACTGTTGATAAGAATTGGCGAAGTATTACTTCCTGGCCGGTAAGGTAAGCGCACCAGTAACATAGTATGGGTAAGACCCCACATAATGTAATCTAATATCCTATCCGACTAGAATCTTGAAAGAAAGAAAGCATCCCTTCAAAGCCAAACCATAACCAGTCTCCACTTTGAATTGAAACAACCAAACCTAATTATTATTATTATAGTCATTTCTCTTCTCCCTTTTCTTTCCATTCCATTGTAGCCTAATCGATTCAATGGATGCTTTATGTTCTTCTCTTTGTACAACCAGCAGCAGCAGCCAAGGAGCTCTCAATCCCAAACTCATGGCGCGCCATTCTTGTTATCCGGCTTCCGTCTCACTCGTCGGTGGCTTCTCTTTGCCGCGCTTTAACTCAAACTCTCATCCTCTGCCTAAGAATACCAAAAAACCGAGTCTTCTCGTCACCAGAGCCTCCCTCGCTGTCGAAACCAAGGTTGCTACCATCAGAATTGGCACTCGAGGAAGGTACTTTAGCTTAGTTGCCTTTATTTTTCCTGCGAGCCGTTGACTTTCAATTCAATGTTCTTGTTTTTGCTGCTTGCTTCCTCTTGTCCTTGATCCGGTTTCTGCTTCTGCTTTTGGTTTAATGTGTTCAAGTATTAGCTTTGTTTACTCTATTATGCTCTTGATTTGTGCTTGAATTCTTGTAAATTGTTGAAATTTTGGTGGAGAACAGTTTAACTTAACCGTATTGCTTCGAGTTTAAATCTAAGAGAATGTTGGTTATGATGCTGTAAATCTTTAATTTCATCTGGGGTAGTTGATCCTGTAGTCAGTTCTTATATATTTTGCTGTAGCTTCTATCTTGTATAATGTGATGGAAAGTACCTGTTAACTCTACGAAAACGATAACGAGAAACAGACATTTCGTATTTAATTTCTTACAGTGTTGGACCTTGTTGCATTCATATAAATCATTGCATTCTCTTTGGCACAAACCTGGACTTGCGTTGTTTATTTTCTAAGAGTAATTGGACATGGTGTGGAATAAGAAATAGAACATTCTTCTTTTCTACTGCTAGAGCATATCCTTGAAATTTTTAAAAAAATTTGTATTAGTTTTGAGTTTCGAATCATTTCTAATTCCTATTTCTTACTTCTATGCACATTTTCTTCCATCGCTTTACCTTTTTCTTTTTGTTTGTTCTCTTTTCTGGTTGTTTACATTCTTCCTATATGTAAGACAGCCCACTAGCACTTGCGCAAGCTCATGAGACACGGGACAAACTCATGGCGATTCACCCAGACCTAGCTGAAGAAGGGGCTATTCAGATTGTTATAATAAAAACAACAGGTGACAAAATACTAACTCAACCACTTGCAGACATTGGTGGGAAGGGCTTGTTCACGAAAGAAATAGACGAGGCACTAATAAACAGTGACATTGACATTGCTGTCCATTCAATGAAAGATGTTCCAACATATTTACCAGATAAGACAATTCTACCTTGCAACCTTCAGCGTGAGGATGTCCGAGATGCATTTATTTCCTTGAGTGCATCTTCACTGGCTGACCTACCGGCTGGAAGCACTGTTGGTACTGCTTCACTTAGAAGAAAGTCTCAAATTCTCCATAGATATCCATCACTCAATGTGAGTTAGTGTACGATGTCATATATAGCAAATTTTTTAGCTATCTTTGTATTCAGTAACTGCCTCTGATTATCTTTGCACAAGAGTTTAACTACACCATGCACAGAATATGTAGGTAATTTTATGTTAACATATACACACGGTTACAAACGCAGTGCACACAAAAAAAAAAAGTAGTTAGGTAATTTCCAGATTACATGCATACACTCTTATAAACCATCTAGGTGACTTTGTGAATGGAGTAACTATTGAGAGAGAAGAGCTCCTTTGGTGGTCACTTTTGGCTTTAGCTTATCTGGCTCTTTTATTGCAAAATATACTCAAATTTTTGTTTCTTCAAGGACTGCTGCATTCATGGTTTTATAGGGTTTATTTCACAGATCATATAACCTTTAGGACGAGGAGTATGGTTGTGAATATTTAAATGTAATAACTATTTTGATTAATACCACATTATGCATTTACTTTAATTATTTATTTTATAGATAATCGCTTTTCAATATGGAAATCAAAATACTTGTTAACACCAGGATGCCAACGCTTTTGGTTAAAGTGAAATTGGCGTAAGTTGCTTGGACTTATGGCCATCATGACGCTTTTGAATATGTGATCAATAGGACATAGTAAGAAGGAATCGGACTGTATGAGAGGACTAATAACCACCATGCTCTGTATTCATAGGAGACATATAAGATAAAGTCAAGTTCTTTTCATGAGCTGACATGGTCAGAAGGTGGAAGGAGAGAGTCGGTGAGCAAGGCCTTGAATGCAATCTTATGAGACGACACTGTTATATATTAAGGGACTGAATGTGATCAAGGATTAGAGTGCAAACTGAATGTAAGTATGACTGATAGGAACCTGCTGGGTTATCATAATCGTTTTGAGATTGGTCTTGGTGCTTACTTTTCCAGAGAATTGAGTACTTGAATGAAGAAAAGAGGGGATCCAAAAGAAGTGGATTGAAAAAGAAGATTAAAGCAACATTTAGGAATAAACAAGTTGCTAGGAGATTCCTATCTTTGGTACTTTGTAGCAACATTGATTTATTTGACCAGTGAGGGACCAGAATGCATATCGTCTTCTTGTAAAATGAGGTGAAAACATATTTCTGAGGTGGCATCTGTTTTTCATTGTTTAGTTGTAGGATTTCTTGGACTACACATCTCGCCCCTCTCTTTTGTGATGTATTGCTCTTATTTTTCATTTTTCTCTTGCTGTTGCAGTATATTTCATATCAATAATTTTTTTCCATTGCTTTTTGCAGGTGCTGGAGAATTTTCGGGGCAACGTCCAAACAAGGTTGAGAAAGCTTAATGAAGGAGTGGTCCAAGCGACATTGTTAGCGCTAGCTGGACTCAAACGCTTGAACATGACAGAAAATGTAACTAATGTTCTTTCAATTGATGATATGCTTCCAGCTGTTGCTCAAGGGGCAATTGGAATTGCCTGTAGAAGCGATGACGAGAAAATGGTACATTTTACTACTCATGCCTAAGCTTTCATATTGATTGAGTCATTTTTATCTGTGTTATGAGGTATTGCGAAAGCTTGTTTTCCAGTAGGCTGCTGAAACTTGACCTAACCAGTTACTTCCATCATCAAATATTTGTCTATAGTTGTTGTCATGCTGGCTGATCGGGTGTATAGTATCTTAGTAATAGTAGACCTTTCAATATGCAGTACATAGGGATTAAATCACTGATAATACATCAAATGTGGAAAAAAAATAAAATGATGCAATTGTGATAGTTTGAGATAATGAAGATGTGGGTTAAATTGATTCCTTCTTTTTCTCTTTTGATAGGGAATAAAAATGTATCTTGAATAATGAAATTTGGGGATTTCTATACAATAACAGCATAAATGAAAGAATCTGCCCTGAGGATATGAATCCATAGATGGTCTCCACACACACACAAAAACTTACATATATGTATATTTATATTTTTTAATATTTCTTTTCTTTTATTGAACTGTTCTTTGCAGGCTAATTACTTGGCATCATTGAATCATGAAGAAACCAGGCTAGCAGTTGCATGTGAGAGGGCCTTTCTCGAGACCTTGGATGGCTCTTGCCGCACTCCTATTGCTGGATATGCTTGCAAAGATGAGGATGGCAACTGTATATTTAAAGGGTTGGTGGCTTCCCCTGATGGAACTCGCGGTATGATTTGGGTTGCTTACTAAAGAAAATTTTCTCAATTTTCCTATAGCTACCATTATGACTTTTGTTACATTGCTGTGTCTTCTTTGTCTCTGTGTTTCAGTACTTGAAACTTCTAGAAAAGGTCCATATGCTCTTCAAGATATGATTATGATGGGACAGGATGCTGGCAAGGAATTACTCTCTCGGGCAGGCCCTGGCTTCTTTGATTCTTGAGTGGCTTAACAAGAGCGCAAAGAGAAGGAGAAAAACCCAAGTCTTTGTTTAACTTTTAAGGATTGCATCTAGAGAGTTCAATTTTCCTCCTGAGCTGTCATTTGTTATAACATTAAGAACATTGATTTGATTGACTGTAAGCTAGAAGAGTGTCCTGCTTAGTGATGGAAGAGGCTTAGATTATTTTGTTCTTTTGAATAATATTAGAAGGTTAAATTTATCTCGCTTCCTCCTTTTCCACATATGTGTGCTTTTGCATGTTTTCTTGCTTTGCTCATATATTTATGTATGCATATGTGCATTTTTACGTTTGTATACACTAAATGAATAAATATACATATGCACATATGTATACATAGGTATTATTTGATGATATGTTTTGGAACGCGTACGCATTACCTTTATGATCTTAAAAGTGATTGCATGTAAATGTATAATATGGCTACAGCCAATTTAGTACATGATACCTATATGGTTTAAAAGTGATTCAAATAATCATAATTAGAATATTGTAAGCCTGCAAGCCTTCTCAGGATCTTTAGGTCTGTTTTCAATGTTCCACCTGGTAAACAAGGTTCATTTTCCTTCATATATTTGGCATTTAGGTTGCAACTTTCTATTCTTTTCCCACAGGGACTCATATTTAATACCTTGTTTGGTCAGAATTGAAGGGCAATGATCATTACCAGCCAAAATGGATATTCAGGTACATTTTCTTTCATCTGCAAATTTTATCATGAAGGCTGAATTGAATATCATAAACTCATATCTCATTATTACTATAAAGTTTATCTGTTAATCAGTCAGTCAGGATAGTGTGGCATCTAATATTTTATTTGAAGAATAACATATTAGTTCAACATCTCAGCTTTAATGAATTTACAGTAGCGGTTTGTTATCGTTGAATTATTGTGTTGGCTTAGCTTTCTCATAGTCATTAAAACTTTTTTTTCCTTGTTCGTTAGATTGATTAGATAAACTAGCATGGGTTTATTAAATATCTGGGGCTTTTGTGCAGGGGTTGTAGGTGTATTTCCTTTTAACAGGTATCTTGAACTTCCTTTATTAATATATATTGTGTGATTCTTAGGTGGGATGATTATACCATATTATTTGTCTCTATTAAAACTTACCACTTATACGTGCAATATTATATTGGATAATGATGATGGTAGTTAGACAGATAAAAGAGAAAATAATTCATATATGATTTATTAAAGAGGTGTTCAGATGGTATAGTATGACTTTCTATCCAAAACTCTTTTTCATGGGTAAAAAAAATCAAAACCTACTAAAATTTGAGCTAGGGCTCGGTGCAGGTGCAAGGTATGGGGGCAGGCTGCACCGCTAATCAGGAGTCAAAAACAGAAAAACATTCACGCATTGTACTCTTATTTTCTTATAGGTTTTAGTGGCAAGATTTTTATTCAGATTTAACACCACTTATAGTTTAACGTAGAATTCCTCTGTTCAGATTTTTATATTTTTGGTTTTCTCCGTAATAAAGTCAAATGCAATTATTTGAAAGTAGTGAAAATATAAGGGAGAGTGTATATACATGTATTAATATTTCATCACATAATAACATATCCCAAAATTATGTATGCTTCTACATCTTATAAACTGATACATGTTTAGCTTACTTTTTCCTGGGCATTTTTTATTGGCTTAAATAAATAGCTTATTCCCATAAATATAAAGATATTATTACTTAAAAAATCGACTCATCTCAATTTAAAGAAATACAAATTCTATAATTCTCCTTCGTTTCTCTTATTTTCCTCTCTGAGAACTTGTAATAAAATGGATGTAATATATAAGTGAAACAGAATAAGAGAAAGAAGAGAAGTAGAAGACTTTTCCTTTTCCTTCATTTTGTTATTCATTCATATTGATCCATTTTCGGGTACAATGTAAATGTATCTATATGCATAAGCTAATTATTTAAACCAATAACGGTTGATGAAGAAAAATGAACTAAAAATATAGTTGATTGTAAGATTTGGACATGTGCATAATATTGCAATATGTGTGATGTGATGGAATGTGTCTTCATACACATAACATTCTCTCTTGAATTGCCACAACTTTCAGATTCTTGAATTTTTTTTTTTTTTTTTTTTGCTTAGGAAAAATCNTGCCACAACTTTCAGATTCTTTAATTTTTTTTTTTTTTTTTTTTTTGCTTAGGAAAAATCCAATGGATAAAAGTCTAAAGTGATGGGTGAGGATATCAAGTTAAGGTGATAAATTGAAGCTCATGCTTAGGACTTAAAATTAAGGGTGATGACTTTAATGCAATGGGAAAAATTGTAATTTAAGATGATGACTTGAAATTCGAAGCTAAGATATAGAGCTATGGTCTATGACATTAATTCAAGGTATGACCTAAATTTCATGTCATCGCCATGAATTCTTGTCAACTTTAGGAATTCCTTCTCGAATTTCAATTCATCACGTTTAATCTATCTCATTAAACTTATTAAAACCAATTAAGATAAACAGTAAACTTAGTAAGATAAACAAGAGTACATTGCACACGTCTAGAATATTTCCTTTTCAAAAGCTTCTAAACCCTGATGAATTATGCTCTCCTCCAGTATAGTAAAAGTCTAAAATGACATATCAACTTGGTTTCTTGCTTTCAAGTTTTAAATGGGAGAGAACATGTTGTGGAGAAGTCTGTCTGGTTAGTCTAAACGTCTCTAAATCCATCTATAGTTTTACTTTATGAAGAATAGTAGGGTAACAGCCAAATATAGGGATTTGAGATGAATAATTGCAACCATTGTGTTTCTGATTTTTCTTCTCGTATATTTAAGCATTACACTATCGGTATCTCCTCTACAGTAAGGTAAATCATGTCTTCTGAAGATTAGTTTATCATATCATACAGATTGTGTGTTGTTTATTTAGAATCTTGTGGGATAAATGTAACGTGTTTTTCGTGCTCTTTAATACAATCTAATTAAACTACAGATATTACCAACTTCAATTTTCTTTTCCCTCTCTTTTGGGAGATTGACCTGCAAAGGGTATATATATATATATATATATATATTACAGGCGTCAATCAAGTCCACATGAATTATGTAGAATGTCCTAAGCGGAAGTGATTATATGTTTTAGGATATTTGGTTCTTAATTTTCAATTCAAAAACAGGCTCAGTCACTCGTACAAACTTTTCACATAATGATTTTCACGAAAATTAATATGATATTGTTTCATTATTTTCATATTACATATCTTATTTATTCTATATTATTCTTGCTTTTTATTCTTTCAAATTTTATCAATTATTTTGTATGAGTTAAGTTTTACAAGAAGTTTCCACGTCTAGTAGTATTCTTAACCAAATGTTTATTCTTTTCTACTCCTTGTAAAAATAAATTAAAATCTTTACAAATTGCATACAAGTTCCTTGATACATCAATTTCTTATACGTAAAAGAAAATTGCATTCAGTAAAATTGCTATACTATATAATGTTTTCCCAATAGATTCGTGAAGTTTATGCTAAAATGGTTTGGATGGTAATTTCTTATTAGCCAAGAAGGCTTCAACAAGCTGAAGAGATTGCCTGGGTGCAAAAGTTGGAACTTGGTGACCTGCTCCTCTAATTGTAACAAACATAAGTCCATCATACATAATTGTCCATCCACCAACCTATAAAATTCCAAAATCCAAAAGATTTTAGTAACTAATTAAATATCCTATTTTAGAGTAGATTTTAGGAAATAAAGAGGTTGTTAACTCAAACTTTGTATCTACCTGTTGTTTGGTGTACCAGGGTGTCCAGTCTTTAATGGTTGTCAGTCCAAGCTTTCTCAAGGTATATCTAGTTGCTGTTACTGGAATTCTTCCATCAGTATCTCCACTACAAATATGCAAAACATGAATATTAGATTTGATTATTTTTTATTGAAATCATTGATATATTAATAGAAAATTATGAGTCATACCTATAGACCCAAATGCGGAGGCCTCCAGCTATGAGCTTCTTAATTGTAGGAAGAATAGATGAAGGTGCATCATTCCAAAATGAGATTTGATCACTGTAGAGAGAACCTCATACTTTACTTGATGTAAACTAATTTCTTATTACTTTAAGATTAGTAAAGGTGTTTTTAGATACGTACTTGCAGTGAGTCCATGGATAGGAAATTTTGGTAACATTAGCATGCAGTGCCTTTTGAACATCAGGCCTGTTCAAATACACCTGTGTGTATTCTGAAGCACAAGGGTCGTACCCAGCTGGTTTCTTGCGCCAACCATCCTATGCATACATAAACAAATATCTACTGTCAAGAGACTATCTTCTTGTCTGATTGAATGCCTCTGCAACTTTGATGCAGTGTAGCGAAAACCAGGATGGATAGTTACTGTCTAATATCGAGATGGACTCAACTGTCGACACTTTTGGCACATTGGAATAGTCTTGTGTTTTACACTGAGATAGACTTAGTAGTCACGTAACAGAGAAATTTGGATTTGCTACATGATGTTCTAGCATTATGAACTTGATGTCATTCTAGCGTTACAACTCAAATCAACTAGTGAAAGGCAACGAAATGAACTATTAACATGACAGTCCTATTTGTACTAAATTAGTTTTAGGCCCTCCTAGAGTAAACAAAAGAAAAAGCAAATAAATCATATAAACAAAGTCAAGCCTAGTAGGAGAGAGCAAATGAATCCCAATTAAGGAAGGTGTTCAGTCAGCATATCCTATGTTATGTATGGTTTTGAATTGAGAACTTACAAATTTGGAAAATAATTTAGGAGCAATGCCTGAAATGATGGGAAGGCGTCTGGTCCTGGTGGAGTTGGTATCGACACAAGAAGGTGTGTACAAGCTGTACATGTCTATAATATTGTAAACCTCAAAGTACTGATCCAGGGCATGGCTGCATTTAGGCTGATGGTCACTGCTCAGGCTGAAGTTGCAGTTGCTCTTAAGATTATGATACAAACCATCTGATATAACCGCATGATCCCATGCATAATCTACCATTCCTGTTTGATCTGTTTCATCATCCAACAACGCATTCCCAATCTGAAAACCGAATCAAAATTAACTAGGATTAACTTTCTAGATAATCTGTGCTATAGGTTATGAGCATGAAAGTTGTTCCTAAGTAGTAATTGAAATGTATTACATAGATTCTCAAATTAGTAAAGCAAAATTAAGTTGGATTAGCTTCATACATAATGCATCTACAGAGGAAGAAATATTCAGACGTTACCGCGAAACCTTTCAGATTTATGTAGTCTTCCTTGGAAACTTTCTTGTTACTATCGAATATGAGCTCGGAAAGCTGCGGAACATAGTGGCCTGATCAACAACAAATCAAAATGAGAGTTAATTAACTAAGAAACAACATTTCATTTGGAAAAGCATAAGCATAAAATTACTCCGAATTTCTGTGGCTCTACCTGCATAGCTTTCTCCAGCTATGTAGAACTCGTGGGACTTGAACTGTGGAAATCTTTTAAACCAGTTGACAAGGAATGCATATGAATCCCTAGCTAATAAATCATCAAAAAGTAAATAAAACAAATTTATAGTCAGTAAGAAAATTTAATTTTCTGAAAGCCTTTACGGGTTATAAATTAAAAAAGAATCACCTGTAATTGTGTCACCAAGTTCTCCAATGTCACTACTAGTATTGGTGTACGAAAATCCAACTCCAACAGGTGATTCCACAAACAACAAATTGGCCGCTGATCCGATAAAAATTAAGGCAATTAGCAATAGTGACGTTATCTTGGGGAATATAAATCTTGGGCATAACTGTAAAAATAGACCAAAATTAAGAATGTGTTTTAGACATTATCAGTCATAACAAATTTAGATTTCATGACTAAAATTCGATACCAAAACATTCTTTTGATTATTGAGAATTAAACATTAATAATTAAATATCTATCGGTATCAAGATATAATTATGATATTTAAATTTTTTGAGATCTAATCAATTTTTAACACGTCCTCTTAATATGGATTTTTTTGAAGTTCATCTAAATATTTGATGCTTAGAATATATGTATATCACACGAATGAGAGATACAGTTTCCATATGACACCTCTTGGTAGATTGGGTATATGTGCAATTATTGTCCAAAGAATATTAATGTATACATATATGTAGTTTATATTTAATAGAAAAAT
This sequence comes from Bursera cuneata, assembly GCA_026212285.1. NCBI lineage: Eukaryota > Viridiplantae > Streptophyta > Magnoliopsida > Sapindales > Burseraceae > Bursera > Bursera cuneata. Next base: position 19,781 of record JANLJB010003691.1, read on the forward strand.
CTTTAGTATTTACGCTCCCACAAATGAGGGAGCACGTGCATGACACACACTTTGCGATAAACATCTCCTCATTAGTTGGGTGTTATACGTTCCATTAATAAAGAAGCATGTAGATGAGACGTGGTTTTATACGATGTATCATGTATGTACATTTGTTTAATATCCAATTATAATCTAGAAAAGATAATAAAATTAATTTCAATTTATTTAATTTTTTTTTTAAATATTAATGTGTGTTAGCTGCAAATATGATACCTCTATTCCATCTGTAAGGGTTGAGCTTTAGCTCCGGTTTGCCTTTCTGAGTTAAGAAAGGACCCAACTCCTCTGCTTCTCCAAAACCGATTGACGAGCAACCGGGCCCTGCAGCAAATTTATAGAAATTGTGTTGAAAATGAAATTGAAGATTTGAAGCAATTAGCTTCTTGCTCAAACAACTTAGAAAACTTTTTTAAGTTCTTGACCCGTGATCACCAGAGTCCACTCCATCGGGTGTGTATTAATTAGATGGTGGATAATAATTAAGTGGAAAATGTAGAGATTAGCAGTCAAAGAAGTTAAATGAGAATCATTTAATGTTAGTTGAAGTCATAATGAGTGTTATTATTATTATTATAATAATGTTGTTGGTTAAACTAGAATTCAAGGAATAAATCATTATTAGCTACGACTCCAAACGGAAGGATAACGATGTTATACCCACATGCTTTCTGTTTGGTTATTGGGATAGTCATAATCTAAGTGTTGAATATTATTTTTTTTATTTTTTATTTATTTTTATACAAGTAATAAAATATACTATTGTATCGAACTTTCGATTCTTGATTTAGTGTATCACATGCATAATAATAGCTCACTTGACTCAACTAATGTAGTTTGTTTTACTTTTACCTTCTAGAACTCCATTGTCGTTGAAATCCAAAACATCTAATGAAAACCAGGATCATTATTATTAACCTAATTTTTCAACAAACGGGGTTGGCATTTAATATGTAATCGTGGCATGCCATTTTCTCAATATTCAAAGTTAGGTTTGAGAAATAGACCCACGAAAAAGAAAGGAGCAATGGTGGGTGATCAATGAAACTTTATTAGTTATTTATTTATTTTATTTGTGGGTGGGTGCATACATACATATACATAAGTTGATTGATTGTCTTCATATGTATTATAGTGATCGTGGGATTTCTTTGACAATATTCTTTTGTAAGATATGAGTTATGATAATAACTAGGGGTGGGCACGGGTCGGGTTGGGTTTGGCCCAACCCGACAAAAACCCGAACCCGATCAGGTCAACAAAATTAAACCCGAATTCGGGTTTTGAAAAAAAATGAATCCGTTGGGTTCGGGTCGGATTGGAAAGTGTTGAAATTTTGAACTATTCGGGTTGGGTTATCGGGTTTAGGTCGGGTCTATTCACATAATTTTATATAATAAATAAAATTTGTTTACATAGTATACATAAAATGAGTTGTAATCAAGTGATAATCTTGTCAAAGGTGTTATAAGAGGTAAATGGTTCGAATCCTGGTGTTTGCAATTTATTTTTAATATTTAGCTTCGGGTCGAGTCGAGTTTCGGGTTCTTAGGGCCCAAAAAAAACCCGAACCCGATCGGGTTGGAAATTTTGGACTCGAAGTCGGGTTTCTCTTATGGACTGATCCAATAAAAACCCGACGGGTCGGGTCGGGTAATTTTGCCCAACCCTAATAATAACAACAATTAAATTTGTCATTTTATATTCAAATTGGAATCTCTTCTTCTCCTCTGAAAGAAAGAAAGAAGAAGATTACAAAGATGAGGGGTTGGAAAGGCCTTTAGAGCATTCATATCTTTCTCTGAAAAGATTCACTTTCAAGAGTAAGTGGGTATAAATTGGGACCATTTATGCAAATTGGAAGCCAGAAAGAAAGTATAAGAAGGGTATGAAAGCTATAGGCCAAGTCTTATCATGAAACGGGAAATCAGTGGTGGGAGAGGCAAAAAGAATAATTATAACTAGATCTATTCACTTCACATGAATTGCCATTTTTCATATAAAAATCCAAGATAAAATATTTCTTTTTTTCTAACTTTGAATTTTGACTAAACTTGTAAAGTGGAGTTCAGACGATCAGAAGAAAGCAAGTCCTTGTTTGTGATTGTTTTGCATATATATCTTATTAAAAGTTAATAATATATATATGTATGGTAATTTTGGACCAAAAAAGGTGTTTGTGGCAGCCTATTTAATAATTGGAAAAAAACAAATATAATTAAACATGATTATATATGTATATAGAATATCCAATATAGTGCATTTTGATTATTTTAATTCTAAAGAAACATGCCTAGTTTATATATCCTTAATATATTTATTTAAAATAAAACATAAAAAAAGAAAAAAAATAATTTCTCAGAAGAATAATTAAGTTACCTCCATTGAGCCATAAGAGCACAGGCTTGTCTTCAGGCTTACTGGTGGCCTCGAAAAACCAATAGAACAGTGCTCTTCCATGAGTTTTGTTCACTGTAACATAACCTGCATATTGCTTGAACTTCACCAGAGGCTGCCCTGGAAGTCTAATCACTCTGTCTGCTTCCTGCTTAGCCAAAACATCTTCACTCAGCTCATACCCGGCAGCACCACCCACTTCAGCTAAACTCAAACTTAGAAGAAGAAGAAGAAGAAGAATATTAAAAGAAAATTCAAGCAAAGCCATCATTGAATTCTCCCACTTGTTTTCTCTTACTTGCTATATATCCTACAATGCAAGGAAGGCAGGGTAGCTATATATGCATATTTATATGTGGTTTATATAGTGACAGATAAGAATCATGTGTAACATTGCTGTTAGCTATATATATATATATATATATCTATCTTTTAACTTAAAAGAAATTATTAAAAAAATAAAAAATATATGGGTTTGAATTGTTGAATATTATTCTGAAAATTTGGAAGTTTGCTGAAGAGTAGAGAGAGTAGTTTGGTGATGAAGATATATATATATATATATATATATATATATATGTTGCTTTGGGTGAAAATAAAGGGGAAATATTTGATCCTGAATGTGTGGGGGGCGAATCTTTTATTTTTTATTTTTTGTTGATATGAAAAGTGGTTTAAGAAATAAAGGTAAAATAGGGTTTTGGATTTAATAATAATAATAATGAGTCAATTGCTTAACATTCAAACTGTTGAACCGTGAAGGTCTAACCATTATCTGTTGCCACTACATTCCTTGCTATTATGACTTTCAACTGATTATGTTTCCCAAAAAGTGATTAATTAATATTAATATAATGTGCAACTGCATGCTCTTCTTCAAATTTATCTTTTCTCTTTAATTATTTATCCAAAATAGTATTAGCATATCTAGATCGATGATATTGTCATCTCAAATGATAACTGAAAATATTTACAGTTAATACTCAGAATCTAAGATATCTTTTACTTAATTTTTGAGTTGATGATAGAGTGATTCAAGAGTAAAGAGATATATGAAGATTTTTAGCTACTTTTCCCTTCATTTTTGCCATTTAGGTTGGATTTCAGTTGATTGACAGTTTTTGGCATTTGTTAAAGGTAGATAGGTAATTTTCAATGAAGGAAAATTAATGCAAACGCTTGTCTCACTATTCTTTATAAATAATTGAGAATAACTAATTTATC
>JANLJB010003698.1:0-10673 GCA_026212285.1 Bursera cuneata
CTTAGTATCAAACATTTTGCATCAAACTTTGACATAACCTTACTAAAATAAGAATCAATACTAAACATCTTTTATTAAAATTTAATAATGACAATGACAATAAATGAATAGACTCTATATATATAACTTGTGTATATAACGTAATATGTCACGAAGCCAACAATCACCATATCCACGACTGACTTGCTCTGATGGGAGGTGAATTCAATGGTCTTGCAAGTTTTCCAAATTTTATAATTAATTTTGAATTGTTGGTTTAGGGATTTTGAATCGAAGTAGTAGTAATGATTTTGCATGGAATTTCTATTTTAGCCTTACATGTTAGCTTGATTATTAAAGAAAAGATACTTTGAGAAATTTGTTTGATTGAAAATTCAGAGTAACATTCAAGTCAAATCCTAATAGTATAATAGGATAACTTGAATAAAATTATGGATAATAGTGACAGGCGATAATTGGTGGGTTTTTGAGACAGGCCCAACCACTCAGGCCGGAGAGAGAATAATAGTTGGGGCCTGGGGGGCCCAATAAAGCCTCTCCGACAATATTATTAAGATACAACCCAACTCAACCTAATTTATTTCCACGTAAAGTAAAACAAAAGAGTAGAAGTGATACCTAACACACACGCACACACGACACAAAAGTAAGTACAGTACAATTACATAATACTCTACCTCAAGACATCGTGTCAACGCATTTCCTGTTCTTTCTTTTGTTTTCTCTTCCAGCACTTTCCTTGTTTATTGATTTTTATATTCATTCTTTCATTCCAACTCTCAAGACTCCCTACCCAATTATTATTATTATTATTATTCTTCTTCTTCACTTTTTGTTTCTGTTTTTATTATTTTGTATACAGGCATGGAAGTGAAGAAACTTCTCTTTGGTTTCTGTTTCCCTCTCTAGCTTCTCCGCATTAGGGTTTTTGTAGGTTTTATGGTCTGAGACGATAATTGGGCAGTTATGGTGAGAAAACATGGATGGCAACTTCCTGCGCACACCTTTCAGGTAACATTCTTCTCTGTTTATGAGAGTCATAGTTTGTTTCTTCATTTATCTTTCTGCTTCTTCTTATGATATTGAGAAGGGTTTGCTTTTCTCACTTGTATCCTTTTCTGGGTTTCTTTTCAAAATGCTCACACTAGTATGTGATCCATATGCTGTATGTGGTTTCTCAATTTGTTATAGGTCTTCATAGCGTTAAGTATGTCTTGTGCTCTATTTAGTTAATGGGAAAATATGGCAACCCAAAGCAAGGAAAATATATAACGCTAGAAGTCTTATTTTCTAAATCTGGGTTTGCACTTTTTTGGCGATTTTGTTTAGTATGTGTTATGGATTTAATTATGTTTCGGTTCTCTGTGTTATATTTCACCTTTATAAGGATGCTGTTAGGGTGTAACATATAAATTATGTCAGCTTAAGCGTTTGACTTTAGATTTACTCAACATGAAATCAGAGTTAAGTTGACTGAGGTCTTGCGTGCCAATCCTCTAATTCTATTAATTAACTTATAATTACACAACATGTGCAGAGCTTGAGTTTGGGTTCACATGCATGTTTGTGTTTATTTTTGATCCATGTGATAAGTCCATTAATCAGTTTCAAGTGGATTTTGAGAACTACCTCTCGTCCTTTTCTTCAGCTTAAGGTCTTCCTTTTGATGGTGGTCTCATAATATGTAAAGTTGTTTATTAGTTAGATATTAACAGATTCTATCAGTTTGGTGTTTGATAATTTTCAAATTTAATATCATGGTTGTGCACTTTGTCTTGATGATATTTTTTTTTTTTTGCTTTCATATATTCATTTAGTTTCCATTGTATTTATGTATTCCCTCCTGATCCTTGTCTTGGATAGGTTGTTGCAATTACGGTTTTCTGCTTGTTAGTGGTCGCATTCTATGCTTTCTTTGCCCCTTTCATTGGAGGCCGCATCTGGGAATATGCTTTGTTCGCCGCTTACTCCCCGGTGGTATGTGTATTCATTTTAAATTAATGTTTTACGCATATCTGTAAATACTGTATATTTGCAAAATAAATAATTAACAATTCAAGTGTGTTGGCTNGTGTTCTTTCATCTATGTTTACAAGGTTCTATTCTTATTGAAGTCCATCTTCATCAATTCTCTTTTTTCATTCTCAGTAGAAGGCATTTATAGGTTGGACCTGTCTTTGCCCTTATAAAAATTGACAGGTCAGCTGGTTTTTGACCAAGTTTCAATACAAATGCAAACGGATTGAGGACAGTCCATATGCATATTGATTAGACCTGGTCTAGGAAATGGCTTAATCAGCAGATGTGTTTTTCTTGATTTGTCTAGATAATTATAGACCACAGTTATAGGAATGTGCAACTGTCTCGATTTTTAAGCACAGATGCACAATACAGTTGAATGAATTATGCCAAACAAAGAAAAATGTGTTTATTTTTTCTTTTGCAATAGCTTGACCACAAACATCTAACTTGTCTCATGTCATCCTCCATTCTACTCTTGTCATGTCATGAGACCTATTCTCTTTTACGTATATATACATAAAGAAATATAACCTTACAGGTCTAATGTTGATCCTGAATTTGTGTTATGGCCTTACAGGCTCTCCTTGTGTTCATTCTTTATGTCCGGTGTACCGCAATTAATCCTGCAGATCCTGGAATAATGTCCAAATTTGATAGTAAAGTAACAAATAAATCTAACACAAATCATGGGTTATCGGCAAAGGACCTACCAAGAAAATTTGATGANATTTGATAGTGGGGTGCATTCTTCGCCATCATCAGTTTCCAGAAGTTCCATTGGAGCAGCCAACTCTAGTAAGAAAGGCTCAGTGGGAGATGTGGGCGTAGATATTCCAGGACAACCAGCAACCAGAAAATCTTGTTATAACCTTGGAAGTATCTTTTGTGCGTTATGTGTTCATGAAGATTGCCGCAAAGAGGAAGGAGCTGCTGAGCAACAGGGGTCTGGTGATGATGCCTTATTCTGCACATTATGCAATTCTGAGGTATTACATTATAACAAGTTTGGTACTTTGCCATACATATAATGTTAATCTGATATCAGAATAGTACATCTTTTTTAATCTTTTTATGGTTGAGATGTAGCTCAAATTGTTATAATCATGCTTCAACATATTGTATTTGTTCATTGTTTACATCACATTCTTGTCCTTCAATGTTAGTGTGAACTTGAATTTAATGCCATTTATAACTCTAATATAGTGATGCGGTCATAAATCTACTCAAGACTATTCTTATAATTCTTTTCCTAATAAATAGTGTAATTTCTTTACAAGAAACTGATCACTGGTTTTCATTGATTTCTTTTAATGACTTTATAATTATTGTTAAAAGCCTTATGGTAGTAACTTATGTCAAAGTCCTCCATGCTGTCCCTGCTGCAGGTCCGCAAGTTCAGCAAACATTGCAGAAGTTGTGACAAATGCGTGGATGGTTTTGATCACCATTGCCGGGTATATCTTTATGTTGGTCCAAGTGCTCTTTACAAGCGCATATCTTGAAATATCTTTCCATTTCTTTTGGAGTAAACATCATTAAATGATTTGTTGGAGGAAACTAACCTTTGTGTTATATGGCTGCAGTGGCTTAACAACTGTGTAGGGCACAAAAATTATGTGACTTTTATCTCACTTATGGCCATCAGTCTTGTTTGGGTATGTACTTGTCTATTAATCTTGGGAGTAAATTTATTTTTCAAATGCTATTAATCTCTCTGTGTGCTTCAGCTTGTTATTGAAGCAGGGGTTGGTATTGCTGTCCTAGTTCGTTGCTTTGTTAACAAAAAGAGCATGGAAACTGAAATTATTGATAGACTTGGAAATGGTTTCTCTCGTGCCCCATTTGCAACAGTTGTGGTATATGATGTGTCACACCATCTGATTGCTTATACTTCCTTCTCAAATTACTTATGCTGATGCTGTATCTGAATTCCTGTAGGCTTTATGTACCGGTGTTTCTATCTTAGCTTGTATACCTCTGGGTGAACTTTTCTTTTTCCACATGATACTGATCAGAAAGGTTAGTGGTCAATAAACTGTATTGTACTTTCACTGCCCTTGGTGCTATTTTAGGTCATCTAGAGGATGAGTAGTTTAGAATCAAAATGATACTTGGGTTGGAAGTTGGTAGTTAATTTTCTACTATTGTGGTGTCTAAGTGGATCATAGGAGGAAAAAATGGAAAAAGAGAAGATAGAGATGATAACAGATATAGGAGAGGCATTGGGCTTTTTCTTTGCTAATCTAAAATTTAACAGATATAGCAGAGGCATCGGCTTTGCTAATCTAAAATTTAACAGATATAGGAGAGGCTTCGGGCTTTTTCTTTGCTAATCTAAAATTTTTCTTTCGTTCTTTATATATATATATGGAATTAGGGTATTACAACATATGAGTATGTTGTGGCAATGAGAGCAATGAGTGAGGTGCCTGCTGGAGCATCCGTGGATGAGGAATTGCCAAATTTGCTATACTCTCCAACAGGATCTACCACAACTGGCTTGAGTGGAGGAAGTTCTTTGGGCCTGCAGTACAAGGGGGCATGGTGTACCCCTCCTAGGATATTTGTCGATTATCAGGTATCATCCTTTAGTATTTAATTGATACTTATGGACCAGGTAAAGAAATCTAAATAGGCTTTGAAAGTGAACTGTGATTTGATTTCAACTTATTTAGTCCTAGACTGTTCATTCATGATATTGTCTTTCTGTCAACTTGATGATTATGGGTTTCTTTATTGCTTCTCTTCTCCCCTTCAGAAATTCTTTTGTTAATACCGGCATTCTGATTATTCTATTGTTTTAAGTTGACCATAATATATCAGGATACAATAATCTTTCTCTTGTCTACCTTGAGGTGAATAAATTGAAGGTGCATATTTCACCTTCAAAGTGCCCATATGCCTGTTGTTGCCCTACCACTGTTCTTGTGACTTTCCATTGTTTCTCTTTTTAATGATTTAAATTTTGCATGAACAATTTTTAATTGATTAAGGCACATGCTGTAGTCCAGATTACATTTGAGATGCACCATTAATACACCTTAGAAATACTACATATTACATAATAGATGTAATCTCAGCAATTCAAAGTTCAGTAATCTAATGGCCCTTGAGACTTGATAAAACCCATTTAGTTTGATGATTATCATTTACATGCCAGCCAGCCCAGATTTCTATAAACGGAGGTGCATGCTCTACCAATCTATTCATTCTATTTTAGTATATTGATACTAGTTTTGTAGTAGTTAGAATTTAAATATAGAGTGATGCTCGCAACACTTTCTTGGACACTCTATACTACTTGTATTAACATGTATCTACAAAACTTTAATAATTGGTGGTTGAATTAATGATCAATTTGTCATTATTGTAATTTAATAAAAGTTTTGTGAACACTTGTTAATATCAGAGAGAGAATGAATAAAACTTCTCTTTAATATATTATGCTCTCCGTCAATGCTTCCTAAATTTCAGACTTGAGTTAGTGATAATTTGCTTTAGCCCACAGTTGAGCCACATAACTTACTTTATACATATAGTTTTCAATATCCTTGCAAAAAAAAAAAAAAAGGTGGAGACAATATGTATATAACGTTTTGTTTCACCTGGCTGGGCTATGCACCAAGCTTGCCTCTCTTCACCCTCCGTTCTTCCCCAAAAACACTGTTAAAGGTGGAATTTGGTTTGTGGTAAAGCACAAGGTTAAACAGCATTTTCTAGCCAAGCTAGCTTCCAGCTTCTACCTCCATGTTAAATCATGAAAAAAAGTTTCTAGTTTTATTGAAAGGGTGTTAAGAAATCGTTTTGAATATGGTTCCACAGGATGAAGTTGTACCCCACTTGGGGCCTGGAATGGTCCCTTCAACTGTTGATCCAGATGCAGCAGGAGATGCAGAAAAGGAACACAAACTACCCAAAAGACCTGTCCGTATTAGTGCTTGGAAGCTTGCAAAGCTAGATTCCAGTGAAGCCATGAGGGCAGCAGCCAAAGCTAGGGCGTCATCATCTGTTTTGCGGCCTGTTGATAACCAACGTTTACAAGATTCGGAATTAAGCTCGAGTTGCAATATGAGTGTCCGAAGTAGTGTCAGCACAGATATGGGTGCAAAAGAGAACAAGAATGAGCTGGGATTGTCATCAATGAGACATTCCTTTGCTCCAAGTCAAGGTAGCCGGGATGAGTATGAAACTCAAAGTGTGAGTAGCTTCAGCAGTCCAAGCCACGTTCATGAGTCAGTCACACTTAGCCCTCTGCCTCAAGCTCATGCTTTGAGTCGTTTTAATGCAACCACCTTAGTTCCTGGTGTTCCTGATCGTCCAGTAACTTCTAAACCTGCTTTCCCTAGTATTAATAACTCAGTGACCACCACTTCATCAGGATTTGATGACAAGATAATGCAAAAGGGAGGCAGTACTGATCCATTGCTGCTTCCAGCTTCTGCTGCTTCTCTCCTTAGAGACGTGAGAAGGACATCGGTTGTCTGGGACCAAGAAGCTGGGAGGTATGTATCTGTTCCAGCATCAGCATCAGATGCTCGAAACAGATCAGCCATGCAAATAGGATTGCCAAATTCTAGTGCACAAATTAGCGTTCAAAGTAGAAGGCTGGTTATTCCACAGCAAGAATCGTCTTCTTCGACAGTGAATGCTCCTGTACAGCAAGCAGAGAAGCTGATGTACACAGGCGACACTATTTTCTTTGGTGGTCCACTTTTGAGTGCCCCGGCAAGGGACAGTATAATAAATGACAGGGTGGGTCCTAGGGAGGGCCAAGAGAGACCGGTACTCAACTTGTCTCGAGAATCCAGATTCAAAAGGGATTCAGCCTCTAACCAACTTCCTGTATTTGTCCCTGGGGGCTCTGATCACAAACCTACATCTGGGTCTGGTTTTTAGATACCCTTGACTTGAAACTCGTAGAATGTGTGTATAATTTTTCCTCAAATCATCTGGTTGACAATTGAAGTGGAAGCAGAAGTTGAAGAAACCACTTGTCTGAGCTGCTTGACCCCTGGAACCTTTCAGTTTTAACCTATTGATATTACAATTGTGTTGCAAGGTTCAAGCAGTTGTCAGTTCTTCAACTAATTAAATTTGGGATTTGACAAGTCGGCTTTAGAAGTTTGTAAATGAGGTGATTCATAGGCAGGAAAGAAGTTTGCCTTTTACTTTGTCCGTAAGCCAAAGGATATCTTTCAATCGCTCTCTGACCCTGTAAAATTGAGCTTTATTGATGTTTGGTAACTGAAGTCTTATTTCAATTTACTATTTTCATGATGACTTGGGTTATCCAGTTTCTCATGCAAGGCATTCAATATATAACTCAAGTGTATTTGTGCGCAGGAAGGCTTAATCCATTGTTTCATTTAACCATACTTGCAATTCTTCAAATTCAGAAAAGAGGACCACTTAGACCACTATGACAAAGCCTAATAATGTATGGAACAATCTTACTTTATCTCTCCAAATTTTGTTTTCAGGGTTTAGTTACAGAACTTGGAGTCGTGAGATATCCAAGAGGGTTGTACTGGTGATATAATCTGTTTTTTAAAAGCAGAAAAATGGTATTCGAAAACAGTTTTCAAAATAATTTATTACAAAATATCTACTATATTGTTGTCACTAAGCCCTTGAATTGCAAAGCCTTTAAACGGCAGGTCCGAAACTGTGATATGCCTTGCCACTCCACCCAGACACTAATGAGTAATGCTACTCAATTCAGGTTTTCAAAGCCAATTTTGATTGCCATCATAGGCGGATTGGGCGGAGCAAAACTACTATATAAAGGCATCATGGTCCTCTTGTATTTCACACAATTCTGTGTTGAAAGATTTTGAGGGAAATAAAAGCTTAAATGCTCTATTGCCACCTTCACTCCCATACCTTTATATTCTAACGCTTCCACCCTTCTGTTTTTATTTTAGTGAAGATCATTAAAACTTACCCCTATTTTTTGTTAAAAGTGGACATAAATGATTATATACAAAGGCAAGGCAGATTTTTGGCAACCTAAAACTTGTGCTTGTTGTCGTTTTGAGAAAAGGTCCAATCATGGACATGATAGGCGGTAACACACGAAGATACCAATTACATGAAATGAAATGATGTTGCGTTGTCTTATCTTAATTTATTTGATTTTGAGACATCGTGTGTGATAGCTGACAAGGACCTGACCATTCATAACAATAATGATACCAACTAGGGTGTCTTTAATTCATTAAACAACCACCAATATAGACCCTCCGGACTTGGATATTTCCCTAAACATTTTTAATTTTTAATTTTTAATTTTTATAAAATAAAAGCTGCCGATAAAAAAAATAGTAATAAATTATTAATTAGGGAATCCAATCCGGTATCAGTTTTAGGAAGATCCAGTAGATAGAAGCCTTAAGTGGACTAACTCTTTTAATTTGAAGTTTACTCATTCGACAATATATTTATTATTAAGATTTCGTGACAAGCATAATTAAACAAATATAAAAATAATATTATACAGTATCTTCAAGATTCAATTTATCTAGCAATTAGATAAGAATCCAGATCCCTTGCAGTATAAATCTCAGACTTTGCTTTTTCTTCCTTCCAGTTGAGTATTGATTTGAACATTAAAGCCTTTTTTCTTATCAATTATCATTTGCAACTCCTTCCAACATTTAGCTCACTTTCTAATAGTACCCCAAATGACCATCCTACCCCTATGACTTCATAATTACAAACCTGCACTTCGTAACAAGTTTTATTTGCGTCACGGATAATATTTATACGAATTTGGTCCCGTTCCGTATGAAGTATCTTATCCTCGGATGACGCCAGTGCGGTGGCTGATATGAAAAATATTGGAAACTCAAAAGGCTAAATTCGTAAAAATACGTCGATAGCTTGCCAGAATTGCCGCTAGTGTTATCGTTATTCGACAGTGACATAATTAATTTAATTAAATAAACAAATAAACCATTAAAGAGCCGTCTCAGGCTCTCACGCTTTTCACTTCTCTGAATGCCATTCACTCTCTCCTCCAATCTTCTTGCATGTTGAAGCAAAGATGGTGATGAAGATCAATCATCTCCTTCGATCATCTCTCAAAGCTCAGGTATCGAGTTGCCTCCTTTGTTTTAACGTCTTCTGACTTCTGATTCTGTTAGCGAAGTAGAAAGTTTCTGCTACATTACTTGTATTTATCTACCATTTTTATTGCTAATGGAAAACAAGTTGGCGTTGTTTGACAAATTACTGTAAAGAAAATATATATTTTGTTCAGAGAAAGAGAGAGCAATTACTGGCTGCAAGATGTGTTATAGAGTTGATGTAGATGATGAGTGATTTCCAGTTTATAAAGCCTAGCATCGACTGATTCTGGTTGTTCTCTGTCGGTGATGGATTAGTCATCAACATATGTAACACTTGAGCAAATAAATGACATTGTTATGGCAAACTCATGCTTAGTTTTGCTTTTAATTACTATTTGCTATTGGTGGCTAAAAGTAATCTTTAAATCCTAATTTATTTTTTCTCTTTACTGACAGCTTGGCTCATATCGAAACCATGTTGCTAGTTCTCCTGTACTTACCAGATTGTATAATGCAGAGGCTTCTTTGCAAAAAGATGATTCAACCACTGATTTAAAAGGGTATGTGTACTTCCATAGATGTTCATTTGCATGCGTAAGACTAAACTTGAGTAGATATTATTTTACGAGATATCTTTTGTCATCTCAGGTTTAAGGGGCATGATATGCTTGCACCTTTTACAGCTGGATGGCAGAGTACTGATTTGCATCCACTGGTTATAGAAAAGTCTGAGGTGTGCTTCTTGGTGTCTCTGCTCTAATTACGTTATAAAAATTTATTGTGTATTTCTTCTTCAATTATATTCTAATCAACTTGATCATTGATCTAGGGTAGCTATGTTTACGACATCAACGGGAAGAAGTATCTCGATGCTCTAGCTGGTCTATGGTCTACAGCCTTAGGTATTTTATAGCATATGTCTCATGATTTTAATCTCTCCACCTCCCTCAACATTGTCATTATAACTCCTAAATTTTCTCCACTACTACTTCTTTCCTCTTGTTGAATGTTTAAAATGCACTTTCTTTTGTTCTTAGTTGTTGTGTTACTGTTGATTTTGCAGTCTGGTTGAACCATATGAAGTGGATCTACGAATTACCAGAGCCATGTTCACTAGTTAAATTGAATTCTTTTCTCGTGTTTCTTTAGTCATTACCATTGCAGTTTTGTTTTCCCTGATTCAATTAGAGTAATGCCCCATAGACCAATGTTGTACAAATGGTTACAGAAAATTATAGGTACTTGTACGCTGATGGGACTTTGGAGATATTAGTCTAATGTTGGTTCATGGAATACAGCTGGGGTTTTCATATGTAATGTGTGATCTCAGTTAGTGCACCACCATGCTCTATGCTTTTATCCTCCACCTCTTGCCGTGCCCCTTCAGTTTGATATTTTCCATTGTGGTTCCTGCATTCTTCCATTCTGCTATTGCTGACATACATGATGAAGAACTGAGAGTAGGAATTAGGTCATAGTCCACTAACTTTTTTTTTTAAGGCATTATTACATCAGAGAGATGGGAGGAAATTCTTTCTCTCTCTCTCTCTTTTTTTTTTTTTTTTTTTTTTTTTTTTTTTT
>JANLJB010003698.1:10723-42284 GCA_026212285.1 Bursera cuneata
TCTCTCTCTCTTTTTTTTTTTTTTTTTTTTTTTTGTGTATGTATGTTTGTGCCTCCTCTTCTCCTAAAATTGCATATTTAACTCAAAAGTACCTTGTTTTAACGTGCTTCCGTAGACAAACACTTATCCCTGTGTTACAGAAAGAAAACAGTTGGACATTGCAACCTTGCTGCCTTATTTACTTTTTCTATGATCTGGATGTAACATGACTCAACATACACATAAGGTTACTGCCTTATCTGATAAGTCAAAGTACTTATTTGACAACAGTGAAAAAGCATAAACTATCTGTGTAATTTTGAATATTTTCAGGGGGAAATGAACCTCGACTTGTTGCCGCTGCTACTAAACAATTGAATACCCTGCCCTTTTATCACTCTTTCTGGAATCGTACTACAAAACCATCTCTGGTATGAATAAGTACTAGGATTTTTATCTTTTTTGTGCAGTGTTACTTTTACTTTATTCTATTCTTGCATTTTTAAGATGTTCTATATCTTGCAGAAGATTTAGTATTGTATCATTTCTAGCCACCTGATGTAGCCATTGCTGCTGCCTCTCTTGTTTTAAAATATTTAGCATCTACCAAATTTGCTGTCTAATGGCATTTGCATCAACATTGATCATACAGGATCTTGCAAAGGAGCTTTTAGAAATTTTTACTGCAAATAAAATGGCAAAAGCTTTTTTTACCAATAGTGGATCAGAAGCCAATGACACCCAGGTTTGTTTACTATGTATAAGCACCTGGTTTATTTCTCCCTCTTTCTCTCTCTCACTTCCTCACTCTCTACATACACAAACACATGCACTTTAAGATTTCTCTTATGTGCAGCAAAATTTATGTCTTACTTTTTCTTTTAAAAATATTGATGGTATAGCTTTTGAGTATAAATTCATAATTCTTATGGACTTTCATTAAGATGGAAGATATGACAGAATAATCATAATTTCTTTTGAGCTTCTGTCTTATCATGTATTCAGAGCTGTAATTAGTGCTTTTTGTTAGGATCTAATGTTAGAATATCAAACAAATGCTCATATTTTAAAATTCGGTCAGTTGTCCAAACTCAAGTTTTGATGGCTTCAAGTGAATACATTCAAAGTAACTGGTCAAGGTTTACAAATGATAGAAAGATTTGATGGGAAAAAATTATTTGATTATCAATGCTGATAATGATATCGATGAGAACAAATGGATGTGGAAATGGTGATGTTTGTTGTCTTTGTTCTACTTCTTTTCCCCCAATTATTCATCTTTATCAGAAGCTGGTTGGGTATTATAATTCTGTTCTAGTAACAATGGTAGTGATGATGGTGATCTGAATTATATTGTAGGTGAAACTGGTTTGGTATTTCAATAATGCTCTTGGACGACCAAATAAGAAGAAGTTTATAGCACGAGCAAAATCGTAAAATTCAACAACTACATGATGTTATTTTTTCCATATCTTCTTTTAAGTATTATACCAAGAAATCACTATGCTATCTTTAACAACTTTTCAGGTACCATGGTTCAACTTTGATAGCAGCTAGTCTTTCTGGGTAGGAAAACTTTTCAAGTAAATTTGTGGTGCCGTATACAGCACTTGAGTTCATTGACAAGTGAATTATCATTTCAGGCTTCCAGCTTTGCACCAGAAATTTGATCTGCCAGCACCATTTGTATTGCACACTGACTGCCCTCATTACTGGCGCTATCATCTTCCAGGTTCTTTTACACTCTTATTATTGAAATCTTTTGTTTGGATTTTTTGACTTTGATATATATTACACATGATAATTCCTATTCCAGGTGAGTCAGAGGAGGACTTTTCAACCAGATTGGCCAATAATTTAGAAGAGCTTATCCTCAAAGAGGGACCAGAGACAGTAATTTAGTCTAGCATTATCTAGCTTGTTTGTGAAAAAACATTTTACAAGTTCAAATGATGGCTGCTTTCTAACTTAATATGGTGGCTTATTTCAGATTGCTGCATTTATTGCTGAACCAGTCATGGGGGCAGGAGGCGTGATACCTCCTCCTGCAACTTATTTTGAGAAGGTGAGATTTTAGTAACTTAGGAAACTGACTGGATTCAGTACTTGCAACCTTAAATCTTCAAGCTGGAAAGCTGTGTTACGTGCTTCTCTAGTGTTTTGCACACACATTTGACAGCGCTAGTACTACATGAAATGCAAACACATGCATAATTTGATGTATTCACATATATAGACTCAATAATTTTTATTGTTCCTGCTCTTCACATAGACATCAGCCAAATTGTTTCTGATGACCTGGTTACCTGAAGGAAAATCCTATATGCTTTGCAGCCATAGTAATGTAGCAGGACTGGCTAGGGCAATCTAACTATTGATAGTCATTTTACTTGTAGTTCTATATGAATTGACTTCAGGCAACGTGCTTGTATATGCTCAAACTTGACTAAAAGAGTTTTTTTTTTTTTTTTTTAATTAAAAAAAAAAAAAACTTATNTAAAAGAGTTTTTTTTTTTTTTTTTTAATTAAAAAAAAAAAAAGCTTATCCAAGCACTAGCCTAGCTCAGAATTGCACCTGTAGTTAAAGAATATGTTCTTAACTCCAAAGGTTTTCGGTTTTCAGATTGAACAGAACAGGAATTTATAGATTTATTATTATCCTGTTCAATATTAATTAATACAGAGTACAACTGGAGATGTGCCACATAAAAGTTTGATATCAAGCCAAAACCTTATGACAATGTATGTGAGTTTGCCATGCCATGATATGTCAGTCTGAAAAAGGTTAAGTGTACCTCTTATATAGATTGATAAAAGTGTATATAACTGCTTTCGTAATTAGAGACAAGTTATGTTGTATACAGGAGAAGACTGCATTTTCATAGAAATTTATACAGTCTTTGCTGGGTATTAGGCACCTAGACTGTAGGTGTCAATATAATATATTTCAATGTTATCATGCACAATGAAGTTTGTTAGCCCTTTAATTCTGACATATTTATGTTAAAAATTTACCAGTTCTTCAAATTTTGTGCCTCTAATTCAACTTTGGTCATAATGCAACATGCTACTGGTGCATTCTGATTGTTTCTTTTGTTATTGTGCAATATTGACGTATTTAGATGCTCTGTCTCTAGCTCTCTTATATCTAATTGAAAGAATATCAAATATAGTCCAAAAATAAGGGGGGCAGTTGAAAAATAACTTGCGCTTTAAAAATTTTGATGTCATGACCTTCTACTCAACGTCTGATAGTATCCAATATTAGACACTCTATAACTGACAACATCTGATAGGCTAATATCCAACATATAATATTACCGACAACCAATGGCATCAGTTAGTGTCTGTCAAACGTTCATGACGGATGAGTCGTGACGTTAAATTTTTTTTTTTTAATTTTTCAAAAGTTGGTCATTTTTTAAAGAGGTTCTCTAATTTTTGTCATTTTTACAAGAAATACTATTTTATTTAATTTTATCTCTTAATCATTTTAATTTTAATGCAGATTCAAGCTGTTGTAAAAAAGTATGACATCCTTTTTATTGCGGATGAGGTATTTCCTATTTTACTGTATGTATATTTATTACGTTTGAGCCAGCTCTTTATCGTTGATTCTGAAATCAGGCTCACTTCTTCAGTTTAATTTATCCTAGGTGATTTGTGCATTCGGAAGGCTTGGGACAATGTTTGGTTGTGACAAATACAATATTAAACCCGATCTTGTGTCTTTAGCAAAGGTAAAAATTGACAAAATTTAATGGAATACTATTTCATATCCAAAGATGGTATTTATCTCTGAGCATTTGGCTAATGTTATGTTTCCTAGGCCCTTTCTTCCGCGTATATGCCCATTGGAGCTGTTCTTGTTAGTCCTGAAGTTTCAGAAGTAATTCACTCTCAGAGCAACAAACTTGGTATGATAGTTCTACTCATCAATTAATGTACCATGTTTGATTTTATCGGATGATCCAGCTAATCTCCTTTGTCTTAGGTTCTTTCTCCCATGGATTTACTTATTCTGGGCACCCTGTATCATGTGCCGTTGCAATCGAAGCACTCAAGATCTACAAGTTTGTTCCTTTGTTCTCATCTCTAGAAAATTCTAAAATATATATCAACATTAAAAATTGAAGCAGTAAAACCTTTTAAGCTTTATTCTTTTGGTCTGTTGATGGTGGAAGGGTGGGTTGGTACGTGAAGGAGAAACATGGATTTTATACCAAGTATCACAACTTAAAATTTGGATGGATTCTTCAAAGCAACTGGGAAGGCAAAAGATTAAATTGCATGCTTCCGGTTGCTGGTTTATTTCTACTTTTAGTAGTAGTAAAATACGTGAGAACCCCCATAAGCAGTCTGATATTATTTGATTAAATTGCATACTTGTCGATTCAGTAAACTATATTAACTTTCTTGGTGGTCATCATGACTCTTGATACAAGTTATGTAAAATCTTTGCATTCACCTCAACATTTCACAATGTTTAGGAGGCTTTGATCCTTGTTTTAATGGTTCATTGGAGTTGAATTTGGGCTTGGTGTATTTTACAATCCACTGCTTTGATCCAGTTGTTACGTCTAGTGAGTTAAATTTGTCTTACATCTTTGCAGGGAAAGAAATATTGTTGCACAAGTAAATAGCATAGCACCAAAGTTTCAAGACGGTGTAAAAGCCTTTTCTGATAGTCCCATCATTGGAGAGGTAGATTTTGTATTTTGTGTATTTGTATTAATTTTTTGGTTAATAAATTTATAAAATGAGACATTACTTATACTCATCTGATTCTGCAGATAAGGGGAACTGGCCTTATTCTTGGTACAGAGTTTGCAGACAACAAGTCTCCTAATGATCCGTTCCCTCCTGAATGGGGCAAGTTACTTATTTCTTTTCTGTACAGTTTGTGTGGGGAGCATTAGTGAGAATGGAATTTGACGCACGAATCACACATACAAGTACATAAAGTGCACAAAAAAAAAAAAATCAAATCACGCTCACACACACACGAAAACACAGAGGTGAGCCATCTGTTAGTTAAAAATGGTTCGCAGGTCTCATGTTGGAGTTGTCTATATTATTGAGAGACCCATGCATCTGTCTTCTGGTCTTGTTTTCTGTATTTCCCTTGGTAATAGTACTTGATGTTAATTATAGGAATAGGCGCATATTTTGGGGCACAGTGTGAAAAGCATGGGATGTTAGTACGTGTTGCAGGTGACAACATAATGATGTCTCCTCCATTTATAATGTCTCCTGAAGAGGTTGACAAGGTATGTTTAGTGATTTTCTTTCCACCTGTTTGCTTTGCCCAGTAAGATTTAGAGTGTACTTCTTTATTTTTATCGATATGATGTTAGTTAGTGGATTATTTAAGGCTTGTTCAGATCAAGGAATGGGTTTACTTCAGAATTTTCCTGGTGATGTGATGTTGGCACCTTCTACTTAACCATATAAGTGGATTTTACCGCTTTATAATTACTTCAGTGCCAGCGGAATCCTAATGGATAACATTACTGGAAGAGCAGTTTCCTTCTGCTCTCGCAAAGATGCTATAAGCGTCATCCGACAGAAGTTCTGAAATAGTAAAATTATTTTTATTATTATTATTTTCATTTATTGTGTGATTGACTGAGTGTGCATAATCATGTGTCCTTTTCCAATTTCTTCTATGTTCTTTTTATGGCAAGACTTAATAGTCCAAAAGTGTGGCACAACTAGAGAGTGTTAACCAGTAGTTCTTAATACTTTGATTCTTGGAAGCTGTCAGAAATCATTTTCATTTGTAGACTAGTTTATGCTGCACGGGACAATTGACTTCATTTTAAATGAGAAAATTGTTATTCTAACCATTGTTCAGAGTAATTGGCAGTTGTATATGAGAATTGAAACCTTAAATCACTATTATTTTGCAGTTGATAAGCATATATGGGAAAGCACTGAAGGAGACGGAGGAGAGGGTGAAGGAACTCAAATCGCAACAGAAGCCGTAATCGATGATGACTGATTATGATGAAAAATCTGTAGACCTGATGTAAATCAAAATCCATTTAGCTCTTCGTGACTAGTGAAACATCTTGGATACCTTAATAAAGCCTCTTCCAACTATTTGTGATTAAACCTTAATAAAGCCTCGTCCTACTATTTGTGTGTTAATCTGTTTCGTTTAGCTCTCTCTCGACTAATTCATTTTACTTGATGTTGGTGATAATTAACTCTACTGTTTGGGTAGGTAGGAGAGGCAACCTGTCAATGGTACTTGGTAGCTTGGATGCACATTGAAAGCAATAGCAAGGCTATAATAAGCTCCTTTCTTGGAAACTGTTGGATTGCAAATGATAACAATTACTCTTATCAATCAAAACTCATAATGGTTAGGTAATATCAAATTGCTTCGTGCATAAAGTTGGGTTCTGAAACTACAGTTGGAAGCACTTTTTGAAGTTGTCAACTTCCATAAATAATATAATTTACAAAGAAAGCAAAAGCATATTGCTTAGCAAGCAATATGACTTTCAGATATATGCAGCAAAGCATCGTCAACTTTTAGCTTGTTTATCAGCTTTCCTCCTGGCCCTCCTTTCTCTAGAGCTTAGAGATGTCTTGAAACCTCCATTATCATCTTCTGACTCATCTAACTCTCTAAAAGATTTCTACACGCACACGGCATACCCCAACAAAATATAAGAACAAAAACAAATAATTAAATGAGGAAAGAAGTAACCGAAACGAAAAGCAATAAATGAAGAAAAGAGAGAGAGACGGTGAAATAAGTTACCTCTCTTATTTCAGCAAAGCTTACAGCATAGAATGTGACAGCTGCAGCCGCTACAATTCCCAGAACTGGAAGGCCAATTTGCATCATCCCATCCATGTCTCTTCTCTTCTGCAGTAAAGTTTTCCTCCTTACCTTCGTCTATTATTGTGTGCCTTTGCTTTATATAGTTATAATGGATAAGGAAAGGGAAGTCACTATTAACTGTTAAAGTGTTGGTTGTTTAAATTTGGGCTAACAAGTTAATAGTTCTGGCTCAATCTGCCCAAGCCCAAGGCCTACCTATTTGGGTCAATGTCAGTTGAAAGTAATTTTATTTTTAAAATTTTTATAGTATTTGTTTAGACTTATCTACTTATCAAATTTTTTTAAAATACTAAAAGCTCTAAATTTTTTTTATCATTTTTATTGCAATTGATTAAATAATTCTTTTATATTATCGAGATAAGCTCAAATTTTAGATTGTTTTCATTATTTTTTTTAAAACAAAAGCATAGTCAAATTATGGCATCGTATTATATTTTAGTCAAACTTTTTTTTTAAGTTATTAAGCAAGGTGTTAAGCTATCGAACAAACTTGCTTGACAACTTGATACTTGTCTAGTTATCTAACGATGCTCAGTATGTACTAAGCAAGGTGTTGAACTGCAATGCAAACCTTATTTGATAATTCTTGTTTAATAACTTTATATTCTTTTAGGATATAAAAAAAGTTTTAAATAAATTTCAAAACATACTCCACAAAAATTGGTTATTTTTTATTTAATTTTAACATTTTTACTTTATTCTTTTTTTAAACAATTCCTTTTTTTTTTTTTAAATTTACTTTCACAATGCGTTTATTCATTTATTTAACCAAAAAAAAAAACTTCAATTTTTTTAATAAAATTCTATTTTTTACAAACACTATTCCCAGAAGATGTAATCGTATAAACAACTTTACTTAGAGAGGTCCAAACAAATGGAAATTAATTATGCATTACATGGTAAACCTAAGACCAAAAAGTGAAAGTTTTAATGGAATTCAAATAATTTATGCGGTTAATATTATAATTAAAAGTGACACAACTTTTGACTTTTAATAAATTCAAGTTGAAGACTTTCTCATGAGGGATTGCCCACTGTTAATGAATGAATATAACTTCATAACAAATTATTAAATATATATGAAGTTTTCAAATCATTGAGTGGTTTCTAGTAATGCTTTTACCTAATTCACTCTTAACTTTGAATAGACGCCAGCCAATTTGGTGGCAATATTGAATAATAGAAATAGACTTGGCCTCCTTTTATTTTGATTTTGATTTTGATTTTTCAAGTCTTGAACTGCCGGTCAATTAGTCGCAAAAATGGTACTTGGCCGGCGAATTGCGAGAGCTGACCAATTGTCTTGATCATTTCTTCTCTTAAATACTCTTCTATTACTTTTATTATTTTTATGCCCTCGTCGGTGCCTCCTCGATTGTAACATGGTTCATGTCATTATATTTGTGAGACTTCAATATTAATATTGATCATTTATCTCATAATTTAAGTGTTTGAGTTAAATTATTTTTAATATGATATCAAAGTTATTTTAATTTTTAAATATTTGCTAATCTAGTCGGCTCCTAGTCAGATGATACCCATAAATTATTCTAGTTGTGTCCCCTGGAAAATTTGTCAAAAAGAGAGACAAAAAAAGGAAATAAAAATATGATGTGGGTCAAGTGGATGCAAATTGGCTTTTGTTTATTAATTAATTTGCTCATGGAACATGGAAATAGTCCTTCTGCTTGTGCTTGACCTATTATTTACATATATTTCCTCGTTTTCTCTTTTGTTCTTATATTCACCTATCATGATTATATTTTTTACTTTTAACTTGTGATAAGTCAAGGAGTGAGTGAACCCAAAGGGTATAATCCAATAGTGAAAACCTTGAATTTTGAGATGTGTTCCCTCTCAAGTCTAAGATTTGAATCTTCTTGGTGTACATCCCATCCCCTTAGGGCCACGTTCCCTACCGTAAAAACTAGAGGGACACAAGTTCTATGAGATTAATATATAAATTGACTCGAACGCCCGTGTTTTAGAAAAAGAAAATTTAAGGAGTGAGTTATCTTGTTAAAACCATCTTTAAATTTTTTAAAGTGATATTAAGAACACTTCGTAATGTATGTATTTATATTTTCCTTTCAAAAACATTTATTATACTTTCTCGTAATTATTAATCTACTATAATTTAATTGTTAAAAAGTTACTCTGAGGTGGTATAATGATAATTATATTTTATCTTTCTTTCACGATGATTAGATTGTGGTAAATCAATAATTACGTAAGAATGTAAAAAAATTAACTCATATATGAAAATTTGAATATCGTTATAAAATTTTACTATTGACAACTTATTAAATTATTTGATTGAATGATTGACATACTATCTCCACATAATGACTTGATGTAGCATTAGTATAGGTATAGGTAGAAAAGTAATTTTGATGTGGGTAAAAAGGGAAATAGGCATGTAAGATTGGGTAAAGAGAGAGATTTAAAAAACATAAAAATAGGTGGGAAATTGGAGAGAAAAGAACAAGGAATGATTTCGAAAAGGAGAAGAGCAAAGTCCTAGTCAGGCCAGAAAGGACGGCAGAGTCGCATATGTATGATGGGAGGGCGGTTTGGTCGGTCATCCGTGGGCTGTCGCCGCCACAGACCAAACACCCACCTTATTTTTTTCTCTCATTATTTTACCTTTTTATCCCTCTCCTTCTCTCTAACCTCAATCACGCCCTTATTTTCATCTCTTCTGCATTAACCAATAATTATTAAAAACAAATTGATAAACATTAATTTTCATTTCAACAAATATTGAAAACTAGTTTACTTTAGGTTGTAAATATTACCTACAACATTCATATAAACATGAATGGATAAAAAAAATTAAATTTTCACTTTTAAAAAAAAAAAATTTATATATCACGATCTCTTATTCTATAACAAACGCATTCAACAGTGTCCCAAAATATTATTAAATACTTGATAAATCATGATGTTTAAATTTTTTAAAAACATGTTAAATTTTAATACGATGTCTTAATTTGAGTCAAAATTATAAAAATCTGATGTAAAAATTAAAGAAAAAGTTGTGAGTATTGAACAGATACATGGGAGACAATATAATTTTACCTCGATATTAGATTTAGAGGCTAGAGATCTGATTTGTCTTAATAGTGAAAGCATATTAACACAGTCAATAAATATGTTTATGTTTTTTACCTCCCACCAAAACAATTGGGCAGTTTACAGCTCATAATATTAAGTGATACCCAAATTCATTTTATGTAAGATTCTGGTGTCATGTGAAATACAGTCAAGTGATGCTCACTTTTCAGATTCAGTGTTTAATTAATTAGATGTGATTACAGTCATCAAGCTTGCTAATCTCCTTCATTTTCCACCTACTTTGATACATGTGATGCAATCATCCTCTCCTTCACACAAAAAACATGAATTTTAAGTGCAAATAATATCGGATGATACACGAGAATTATAGTTTTAAATATGAATAAAATTATAAACAGTTTGGGTGGTGAATGTCTGCAAAATTATTTGTGAAATACAAAAAATATGTTTCTTTCGCCTTTATATATGAATAAAGAAAACTATATAAACTTTTAAAAATATATATTTTTATTATTTTTCAGTAAAAAAAATATGTTAATTTTGATTGAATAGATATTCATGTATTGTCTTAATGTCGAACAAAGAATGACTATCAATTTCTTATTTTATTTTATAAAAATTTATACATAAAAAAAATCCTATTAATAAAATTCATGAAATCATTTGCTAGTAAAATGTTGAAAAAAAAAAAAAAGCGGTGAAGTGGAGGGGAGGGTAAAAAGGTAAAAAAGGAATGACAAATCGGCAACTTTAGGACAGTCTCCTTGTCTGATTGGGCAATGAGGGGCCCCAAAAACGAATAAGTGGTCCCCTACTACCACTCACCAGTTTCTTCCTTCGTATAATAAACCATCTCCACGCTCCATCACCTTCTCCTCATTCTCTCTCTCCCTCCCTTCTCAACAACCAAATCAATTTTATTTTTTTTTCTTTAAAAGATCAAAACAAACTCTTCTTAAACGCAAAGAAAGCAATTCACCTTTCTACTCAGGCAAGCAATCTCTCCAGCTGGCTCTCTCTTTTTTTTTTTTTTATATGTTTTATTCAGTACTGAGTTCATATATGCTTGTAACTTGATCATCATCATGATTCATGTCTTCCTTCCTGCATGCAGTCTCTGTTCTTTTTTTTTGTTTGTATCTTTCTTTTACGATAATTGCCGCCGCTGTTTTGATGTGATCGTAGCCTTTTTGGTTGTTGTTTTCAAATCGCTTCTCATTCGAACATAGTTTGATGATGATGATGATATTGATTTCTTGCTTATTTCCATAAGCTTCACTTGGAGTTTGAAACTGTTTAGAATTCTGACCAGAATTCATTCGATCTTCAAGTGAAGTAGATACTATTGTTTTGCTTATGAATTGGAAACTGATCAATTGATTTAATAATTTCTTAATTTCCAGTTAATAAATAAATATATATATATATGAAAAAAGTAGAGTGATCTCTTTTCGGTTTTTAAAATTAACGTTTTTTTTAATGTAAGATGAAGAAGAACATTCTGGGAATATTTTCTAGTCTAAAAAGAAATTTTCGAGATTTGAAAGACAAATATTTTTGGCTTAAAAAACACAAAAGGTTTTTATTTAAAAATTACTTTACTCATGATAGGTGTAGAAAGTAGTAAATTGAGCTGTAAAGAAACAAATAAAAAAAATGAAACTAAAGTCTAAAGACAGCAGATGGGCTGGCTGGCTGGCTGGCTCCACTCACCTTGTCCTCTTTTTGGTGTATTTGCAATTGCAAATTTTGTTATCATTAAATCATGTTTCTCTCCATTCTATCATCGGTGGCTCCAAAGTCTTAACTATTACTTCTTCTTCTCCTAATGTGATATCAGAGATCTAGTAATTTTGATATTAATAATTTATTAATTGGGGTCCACCGTCACATCTCATGGGCCCACTTAAACAAATGATTTTGGATTCATATGATCAAGCAGAAACAAGTATTTCATATAATAACAAGTTGCTTTTTTATTTTTACCATATGATATGGTAAATTTGTGAGCTCAACGGCTATGATAAAAATCGGAAGCAACAGTCGAGAAGTTATATTCTATAACTATAATGGTTGGCCTTCTCTTTATTTTTAGTCTTGGTATGATTCATGGTGGATGTATGGGAATGGGAAGGTTGAAAATCAAACAAATTGCTCCAAAATTAGGGATTTTGGTAACCTTAAATAATGGGTAGACAGAAATGAAAAAATGGAAGCCAAGATTTTCTGCGTGAGTTGAAAGGTAGCTGACAAATAAAATGGCACTTTCGATATGATATGATGTTGATGCACTTGAGATGCTTTGTTTTGTTGCTGGCACATTTCCAACTTAGAATCATAGTATTTTTGGATTACGTATCTGTCCTTCTCACTCACTCTCTTTTCTCTTTTCTTAATTTTTACTCCTTTTATATTTCGATACACAGCATATGTTTTGTGTATAATTTTTTTTTCTTAATTACCAATATGATTAATTACATGAATGATAAATAAATGTTAAATTCTGTAACGTTAGGTTTTGATAGAGTTAGAAAATATTTTTTTTTAGCGTTACTAAAATTTTATCTATTTGTATTTTAATGAAATCTTAAAGGATGTCAATGAAATCATCATCTCTTAATACTAGTATCGCAATTAAAATTCTGTGTTCATAATGTAGCAGGAAATACATGTTTTTGATGTATGGATATAATTAAAAAAAAAAAAAAAACGTTCGAATTTGCTGTATGACATATGGTTTTGGCCATTCTTGCTTTCCAAGTGGACAGACATTACTAAGTTACAGTTTTTTTAAGAACATTTATATGCCCTTTATTGGACTTAACATAACTCCTAAGTAACTTAACAATTGCGAAACTTTCAGAGAGACAAGTCCACCTTGGTGCAGTTTGGTTGGAAAATGGAAGAAGAGACTCAAGTAAGTTCAGAAATCCCGGTGATGAAGGCAGTCGAGGACACTGCTGAGCCAGTCAAGGTAAACCATATGCTTTATTTTCAGTAACTTTCGTGGCTGTTTTCATTTATTTTCTTTAATTTTCATGGCTGCTTTACCCAAGTAGAAGTCCTAGCTGGAATGGAATGGGCTGATCATGCCATTTATATGTTTTCCAATAAAATCTTAGAAAACCAAGTTTTTGTTTTTAAGTTTTGATGCATTGGTTTGAAATGACTCATGCTACCTAGAATCAAGCATTATTGGTTTTTTTGTTGTTCAATGATAAATCATTTATTTTGCTCTCTTTCACAGGTAAAAACTGAAGAAGTGCCAGAAGTAGGAAATGAAGGGAAGAAAGAAGAGGAGGAAAATGCCTTGGATGGTGAATTTATAAAAGTAGAGAAGGAATCACTGGAGGTGAAGGATGTTTCTCATACAGCTGAGCCAGCCTCTGTAGCGGATCACAAGCCATCTGTAGTTGAAAGAAGCTTGAGTGATTCAAGTAGGGAATTACTAGAAGCCCAAGAGAAGATGAAAGAACTTGAGCTTGAACTGGAAAGAGTAGCTGCCGCATTGAAGCATTCAGAATCAGAAAAAACAAGATTGACGGCTGAAGTTTTACTTACAAAT
The DNA here is from genome assembly GCA_026212285.1 of Bursera cuneata. Taxonomy (NCBI): domain Eukaryota; kingdom Viridiplantae; phylum Streptophyta; class Magnoliopsida; order Sapindales; family Burseraceae; genus Bursera; species Bursera cuneata. The sequence goes on from JANLJB010003698.1 coordinate 24,205, forward strand.
GATAAGTTGGAGGAAAGTGGAAAGAAATATGAAGAGCTTGAACTCAGTCACAAGAAATTGCAAGAGCAAATTATCAAGGCTGCGGAGAGATATGGTTCACAGCTCAACGCTTTGCAAGAAACTCTGCAAGCTCAAGAAGCGAAGCACAAGGAGCTCATTGAGGTGAAAGAAGCATTTGATAGTCTAAGCCTTGAGCTTGAAAAATCAAGGAAGAGAATGCAAGACTTGGAGGATGAGCTGCAATCTTCTGTAGGCGAAGCTCGGAAGTATGAGGAACTGCATAGACAAAGTGGTTCACATGCAGAATCTGAGACTCAGAGGGCCTTGGAGTTTGAAAGACGGCTTGAAGTTGCAAATGTTAGTGCAAAAGAAATGGAAGGTCAGATTGCTACCTTACAAGAAGAACTCAAGGGCCTGTATGAGAAGATAGCTGATAACCAGAAAGTTGAAGAAGAACTTAATAGCACCAAAGCAGATCTTTGTGCAATTCAAGAAGTGTTAGCACTCTCGAAATCACAAATGGTGGACTTGGAAGAAAGACTCTCTTCAAAGGAAGCTCTTGTCAATGAACTGACTCAGGAATTGGACCTCAAAAAGGCTTCAGAATCCCAAGTGAAAGAAGATATTTCTGCTCTCGATAATCTACTCTCCGTGACAAAGGAAGATCTTCAAGCAAAGGTTTCTGAGCTGGAAGATATCAAGTTAAAGCTTCAAGAGGAAGCAAATACAAGGGAATCAGTTGAAGCTGGGTTGAAAGTCCAGGAAGCTCAGGTCTTAACTGTACAGGAAAAATTGGATAAAGTAACTGAAGAGAAAGAAGCTCTTGAAGTGGCGATGGAACAGCTCACTACCAATATAGCACAGATGAAGGAGTTGTGCAGCGAACTCGACGAAAAATTGAAGCTTTCAGATGAGAATTTCTGTAAAACAGATTCTCTTTTGTCTCAAGCTTTATCTAATAATGCAGAGCTTGAGCAGAAGTTGAAATCTCTGGAGGACCTCCATAACGAATCTGGAGCTGCAGCAGCAACTGCTTCTCAGAAGAATCTTGAGCTTGAGGATGTGATCCGAACTTCAAATGAAGCAGCAGAAGAGGCCAAAGCGCAATTGAGAGAGCTTGAGACACGCTTTATTGCAGCAGAGCAGAGGAATTTGGAGCTTGAGCAACAGTTGAATCTTGTCGAACTTAAAAGTAGTGGTGCCGAGAGAGAAGTGAGAGAATTCTCTGAGAAAATATCTGAACTCAGTGCCGCATTAAAAGAGGCCGGGGAAGAAAAGAAACAGCTGGGTGATCAAATGCAGGATTACCAGGATAAGATAATCCAGCTGGAATCAGCCCTAAACCAGTCGTATTCACAAAATTCAGAGCTTGAGGCGGAGTTGAAGATAGCCAAGGAGAGAAGCATTGAACATGAGGACAGAGCCAACATGAATCACCAGCGCAGCATTGAACTAGAAGATTTGTTCCAGACATCCCATTCCAAGTTAGAGGAGACTGGCAAGAAGGTGAATGAGTTGGAGTTGTTGCTTGAGGCAGAGAAGTACAGGATTCAAGAACTTGAAGGACAAATAAGCACATTGGAGAAGAAATGTGAGGACACAGAAGCCGAATCGAAGAAATACAGTGATAAGGCATCTGAACTTGAATCAGAACTCCAGGAATCACAGGCAAAGATATTAAGCCTGGAAAAGTCACTGGAAAGTGCTAATAATGCAGAGAGTGAATTAACAAAATTGTTGAATATAGAAATAGATGAGAAGAAAAAGTTAGAAGAATCATCAAACAGTTACAGTGAAAAGCTTGCTGAAACTGAAAATCTATTGGATGTCTTAAGGAATGATTTAAACCTGACACAACAGAGGCTGCAAAGCATTGAAAATGATCTTAATGCTACTGGATTGAGAGAGAGTGAGGTCCTGGAGAAGCTTAAAGCTGCTGAAGAGCAACTGGAGCAGCAAGGTAGGGTGTTAGACCAAGCTACTGCAAGAAACTCAGAGCTCGAATCATTACATAAATCCCTAACAACAGAGTCAGAGCTTAAACTGCAAGAAGCGTTAGTAGACTTCACCAGCAGGGATTCTGAGGCAAAATCTTTGTTTGAGAAACTGAAGATTCTTGAAGATCAAGTGAGGATTTATGAGGAGCAGAGAGCAGAAGCAGCTGGAAAATATGCATTGTTGAAAGAAGATCTGGATTCATGCTTAATGACACTGGTTTCTTTGGAGAGTACGAATGAAGAACTAGAAAGGCAGGTAGTGGAAGCAGGAAATAGAGCTTCCATCTCTTCCTCGGAGAACGAACTATTGGTTGAGACAAATAATCAGCTGAAAGGCAAGGTTGCAGAACTTCAAGAACTATTAAATTCTGCCATGGGTGAAAAGGAAGTCACTGCCCAACAACTTTCTTCTCATATGAACACTATTGCAGAGTTGACAGATCAACACTCAAAGGTATCAGAACTTCACTCTGCAGCTGAAGCTCACATCAAAGAAGTAGAAATTCAATTACATGAAGCCAGTCAAAGATTCACTCTGAGAGATACAGACGCCAATGACTTGAATGACAAGATAAATGTGCTTGAGGGGCAAATAAAATTTTATGAAGAACAGGCTCAAAAGGCATCCACAATTGCTGAAACTCGGAAAATTGAGCTAGATGAGACTATTTTGAAACTTAAAAATCTAGAAAGTATTGTTGAGGAGCTGCAGACCAGGTCAGGTCACTTCGAAAGAGAGAGTGGAGGATTGGCTGAGACAAATTTGAGGCTAACACAGGATCTGGCCATGTATGAGACCAAACTGAGTGATTTACAAGCAAACCTTTCTGCAACCCTTGTGGAGAAGGATGAAACAATTGAACAGCTTAACACATCAAAGAAGGAGTTAGAAGAGCAGCTAATTTCTGAAGTGCAGAGACTTCAATCCCAGGTTTGTGGCTGAGCGAATATCCTTTTAAACAATGTAATGGTAATTTATTTGTCATATAATTATGGATTGATGTATTGTCTTGCAACAGATTTCTTCAGTCATGGAAGAGAATAACCTGCTTAATGAAACATACCAAAGTGCTAAGGAGGAACTTCAGTCCGTGATATCACAGCTTGAAGGACAACTGAAAGAACAGAAGATGATTGAAGATGCTTTGAAGTCTGAGATTGAAAGTCTCAAGACTGAAGTCGTGGGGAAGTCTGTGTTGGAAACTCGTATTAGAGAACTCGAACAACAATTGGTGACAGTTGAAACTCAATCAAAAGAAGAGGTATTAATATAAGGATCAAGACAGAAACTCCAAAAGTTTCCAATATCCAATGAAGCTTGCTCTGCACCTTTAAGGCTCCTAACACTTTATGAACTTGCAGGTTGAAAACATTAAGGCAGCAGCTGCCACAAGAGAGGCAGAACTAAATACAAAGTTGGAGGATCATGCACATAAAGTTGGTGATAGAGATGTACTGAGTGAACAAGTGATACAACTTCAGAGGGAGTTACAAGTTTCTCAGACAACCATTGCAGAACAGGTTAGACAGTGTGCAAATTATCTACTTTTTTCTTGTTTTGCTATCCGATAATCAATACTGCAGCTTCTAACTACTAAAAAGGTTATGATTAAATAATTAGCTGATCTTCTATGATACTAGAAGTGGACTTGTACTATTATTCGGCTGAATGAAATCACTATACTGTTAAAAACTTTTGTGTTTAGGTAGTCTATGTATATAATGAAAGACTGACAATTGCAGAACTTATTTAATTTATGTGTCCTAACAGAAAGGAGCAGATTCTCAAAAAGAAACTGAACGAGAAGCCGCTCTGAAGCATGCCCTTGAAGAGCTTGAAGCTAGAACCAACACAGTTTCACTTCTAGAGAATCAAGTGAAAGAGCTTGAGCAGAAAGTGCAAGCTAGACTGAAGGTCAGCTCATTATACCCAACCCACCAATCCCTTACTCTTAGAGGAAAAAGAAACATGATATTTTTACTATAAATATATATATCCAAATACAAGATGTTCCTTACACTGCTATGCTTCAATCATGATGCAGGGTGATCGGGATAGTCCATCTGAATTGAAAGAAGTAACAGAGATGAAATCCAGAGACATTGGATCAATGATTTCGACACCATCGAAAAGGAAGAGCAGGAAAAAGTTGGAAGCGGCAGCAGCTGCTCAAGCTTCATCCTCTTTGGAGAGACATAGTCAAGGCACTGATATTTCTTCTGCCATGACTTTTAAGTTCATCATTGGAGTGGCACTGGTTTCTGTGATCATTGGCATAATTCTTGGGAAAAGATATTAGTTTTGGCATTTTGGTTTTGGTTTGGTTCTGCATTTTATTATTATTTTTGTTTTCTTTTTATATAAATTATGCAGAGAAGAATGGAAAGCTCTGTTTGTATGCTTTCTTGTCTTGGTTTTCAGGTTGGTCAGGGAATTTGTTTTTTACTTTTATTCCTTGCCTTTATCAAAGCAAAATACAGTTCACTCCTGTAATTGATAATGTATTTACTATTCAGTTTATTAATGGATTTCAAATGTTTTTTTGAGTTGCTTGTCCATCAAAACGATCTTTTATTCTATTTAGTATCAAGAGCTGCTTGTCAATTCATCAATTTATTGGGATAAGCTTTTTAATCAAAACACATGATAAACAAGGTTTCTAATGAAATAAATTAACCAGAGTAATTCTGATCGACATACAAGGTTCTAAATGAAAAGAATTAACTAAATTATTCTAGATCAGCTTAATTCTGAGATGATTAGCACCCGCGAACTTCAATAATGCGACGACGCAGGGGTGGAATGTCTATAAATGCATAATAGTTAGCATTGCAAATGGTAATTGAGTGGCCAATTACTTGGTCTTTCTAGGTAAGCTTCACATGCACAATGAATTTGCAGCCAGTACTAGTGCGGAGTGGTCCAATATATTTGGTGTTTTCTGTACGCCATGCAACTGCACCACACGGCCGTCCAATTTGCTTGGGGAGAGCTATCTAGTTCCGATGTTGCTTGGTTTTGTAGCTTCTCGTTAGTGTCATGGCCTGAATGTTAGCAACCTGTGTATGATTAAGAAAATTATATTTGGAAGAGAACAAGTTGAAATCCAAAACCTAATCAACAATATCTTCATGCACCCTGCAACACGATCTATATTTGGTACAGATGAAGTATGAAGAACATGGAATACAAATTTATCCTCGAAAGAATGGTTGAAACAAGGAATCAAACCGTTGTTTCCTTCTCCACATGTTTATGGCTTGTGTCCAATGAAACACTTCAGGATAAGAACTTAAGAATACCCAGATTGTCAAGCTGGCTTTAAGTAAAACCCAACAATTTTAAACGTTCCAATAAAAATTACATACTTTATAGTTTCTTGATGCCAAATCTCAAGAAAGAAAGCTAGAGATGCTATCGACACCCTTTTCTGTACAAAACAGTTCATAGATTACTTAGTAGCAAGCTAGACCAATTCCGTACTGCGGTGAACAAAAGTTGCACTTAAATTGAAAAAGAACATCAACCCTGATCATAACTTACAGCAAAAATAACCTCATGAATAACAACTGCTATTCAATAATGACCAAAATGTTAATGGGTGGGAGTTTTAATTTGGAATCACAAAGAGAAACATTTAGATTATATGCATATATAACTGAATAAATTCAAATAGTTTACCTGGCACAATTTGAAGATCTGTAGAAGCATGTGATTCCCAGCTTTGATCTCCATCAGATGGCTGGAGCAAGTACTGTCATAGATACTTTAGTTCTGTGAGTAGCCAGTTGACAACTGAAAGATGAAATAAATTTTAGCTCCAAACCAAGAGCCATTTACCTAAAAATAAAGGGGATTGAGTAGAATTACCCTTAGATACCTGTGATATGCTCAAATTATACTTGGTGCATCCAACATATACCAGCAAAGGAAGCAGAAGCAGCATGTCCTTACAAGGCAAACATCAGCTTATCCAAGCCGGACTTGTCCCCATTAAGAACGCTGATCCCATTACGTTCAAAGTCTACTCTTTATGTTTAAGCTTAATCAAGAAATTGTTTACTTTGATGGGGCTAGAGCAGCAACTATGAACGGAACCTTAAGCCTTGTGGTTTGCCTTTGCAGTTCTCAACCAACGTTGCTTGAGGGCGATGTACTCTCATGAGCTTGATATTTAATGAAACTTCTTATATCCACAGAATTCTGATCAAAACTGCTTGTATCCGTAGAATTCTGATCAATTATGTGCCATTTCACTAAGTCATTCAAACTAGTATTATCTAGCACCCATCCATAAGTTATCATACTCCCATATAACCTTGTTGCTTCATCTATTTTGCCTGCCTGATGGAAACCATGGACCAGAGTGCTACATGTTCCAAGACTGGGCTTAACACCTAGCTGTCTCATTTCATCTAGTAGCCTCAAAGCTTCAGAAAGATCTCCCTTCCTGCAAAGAGCATCTACCAGTGAACCATAAGCAATTCCCTTAGACAGCAAACCCTTCCTGACAATCTCATCCCGCAAGTTAAAAGCTTCTATCAAGTTATCTTGTTGGCAGTGAGCAGCAATCATAATCTTATAGACTACTTCATCTGGCTTAAGATCCTTTGCTACCATATTCTCATATAACAGGAAAACCTCAGATGCTTTCCTCAATTTGAGGTAACCATTCATAAGTGAAGAGTAAGTTACAACATCCGGTATCAGATTCCTCTCCTGCATCTCCAAGAAGAGAGAGTGTGCAGCATCCATCTTCCCAACCTTGCAAAGCCAATCAATCACAGTTGTGTAAGTCACATGATCAGGCAATATATGCTTTTCTATCATTTCCTGTAGTAAGCAGTTGACTTCTTGCAGCTTCTGTGACTTGCAGAACGCATCAATTAAAATGTTATAAGAGATTGTTGTCACAAAACCTTTCTGCACCATTTGATGTAACAAGTTCGATGCCTTCTCTAATTTTTTTTCCTTGCAACATCCATAGAGAAGGGAATTGTACACAAAACCATGTGGTTCAACCCCTTCTGATTGCATCACATTAAATAAATTGAACCCCTCAGTCAAATTCCCAGCTTTGCAGTAGCCATCTATCATTGTGGAGTAAGTTACATTGTCAGGTGCCATTCCCTTTTCTTTGATGCTATCAAACAATTGTCTCGCTCTCTGTATATTTCCCAACTTGCATAGTCCATCAATCAATGAATTGAAGATAAAAATATTTGGATCAATACCTTTAAAAAACATCTCCTCATAAAGTTGAACAGCCTTCTCAATTTCAGCCTTTTTACAAAATCCTGAGATAACAGAGCTGTAGGTGACAACATCAGGAACCAAACCCTTTTTTTCCATTTCTGAGATAACCTCAATGGCCTCTTTAGTTTTCCCATTCTTAGAGAGACCATTTATAAACACACTGTAAGTATGCAAATCTGGAAGTACCCCCAACCCAAGTATGCGTCGAAACATTGCAAACCCTTCCACCAAGTTACCTGCTCTGAAGTGCCCGTCAATCAAGACAGTGTAAATAAGATTGTTTGGCATTAAACCACAATCAAGCATCTCATTGAAATACTTCGCCGCCTCCAGCATTTTGCCTTCCTTGCTGTACCCACAGATGAGAGCCCCATAAGAAACGGCATCTGGGGTTAGCCCCCTCTCCAAAATTTCTGAAAAACATACCTTTGCTTCTTCCATCTTTCCAGCTTTGCTGAGGGATGTTAAGATCAAATTATGGCAAACTATATCAGCTGCTACTCCTACATCAATCATCCCCTCTAAAACCTTCTTTGCCTCCTCAGCCTTACCATCACGAGCATATCCACCAATTAGATTTCTATAGATAACAACACTTGGCTTCAATCCACCAGCAAGCATTTTCCTCACAAGACCATTAGCCCTTGCAAAATCCTTAATATGGCACAGCTCTTTAATAATTGCACCGTAAGTCACCTCAGAGGGTACTAAATTCATCCTTTCCATTTCGTGGAGCAGCTCAAACACCCTGTTCATATTATGTTCCCGGCAATATGCGTCAATCAACCAAAAAAAAGTTTGGGAGTTGGGTTTGCAGCCCAATCTAATCATCTCACGCACAGTCCCAACTGCCTTCTCTATTTCCCCACACTTACAAAAACCATAAACAAGCACATTCCATGTCAGCAAAGTTAGCCCCATACCTAAGGAAAACATCTCATCTTTCACTCTAGAAATCTCGTTTATATTGCCTTCCTTCAAGAACCCATCAATCAAAGCTGAATACATGGAATATTGAGGCTTCAAACCCGTTTGAATCATCTCTTCTAACATCAATTTTGCATCTTTCATTTTCTTCCCTTTGCAAAGCCCATTAATAATCACACTGTAAGTATAGGAATCGGCAACAACACCCTTCTCAGCCATTGAATTTTTCAGCACAAGTGCCTGGTTCATATAACCAACACGGCACATTCCTTCAATGATCACATTGTAGACAAAAAGACTAGGACTACATCCTTTCTGATCCATCTGAGTAAGAACCTTTTTTGCACCATCCAAATCCCCAATCTTACAAAGTGCATTAGCCAAATGTGTATATGTATACGCATCAAAATCCATATTGGCTTCCAACATTCCATTGTAAACATTCCAAAACAACTCCATCATATTACCCTTGAGCAAATCATTCAATAAAGAATTACAACATCTCAAACTAGGCAAAACTTGAACCTTTTTTACAGCCAAAAATGCATTCGCAGCCTCAACAAGCATACCCATCTTCCTATAAGTATCAATCAAGATATCAAACACTATAGGATTAGAGGCTCTATCATTTCTTAAGCAACCAATAATAGAATCGAGAATCGAAGAAAGAGACTCACGAGTTCTAATCATCTGACTTAACACACCATTCGCCGGTCCAAAAAGATTTGAGTTGCAAAGCATGATAGCAAGAATAGAGAAAGAATCCAAATAATGAGGACTACCCATTTGAGATTTTGACCAGTAGAAAAAATCTAAGAGGCGTTTGAGGTCGGGAACCTGGTTTTGGAGAAGAACAGATCGAACTACATCTGGGTTTAGTTTATTGGGTATGTTTGAAGCAGTGATGAGAGTGAGCCAGTTGTTTTCTTTGAGAAAATTAGAGACTTGTTGGGAAAGTTGCTGGGTTTCACTTTCAATTGAAGAAATGGAGCTGAAAAATTCGATTGATGTGAAGGGTAATGAAGTAGAAGTGTATTTAAGACCATTTTGTTGGTCAGTGAAAAGAAGAGGGTATCGTTGAGAGAGTCTCAACATCCCCTACTTAGCTGATCAAATTGAAGAAACAATTGTCGACTCTCTTCTTAGCTCTTTATTTTCGTTGCGGCCACCTAGGAACTCTGAAAATTAATTAGGATCGAAGAAGGCTGATAAAACTTTGGAAAGCCCAAAGCAGGAGCATTAGGCTAGAACCGGTGTTGACATTTGAGCCCATTAAAAACCCTCTTTAAATAAAATTAATTAATTTATTTCTACTACACTAATTCACTTTTTACCTGTTTGAATAGAATTATAATACTAATTCCATTTACTTCTCTTCTTCTACATCTAAAGCAGTTAAATCCAAGCCAAAAACCCGGCGCCTTCCACCAGAGAAATTGTGATTAGCTTTGCTATCAGCCGAATTCAGGCGTATGGGCCAACACCCACTAATTTCCCACCTCTACTCATGCGGTGAAACATCAATCTTCCTGACTCAAATCAGCAAAACCTTATCCATCTAAGCTCCAAGCAGAGCCATTGAGTACCCGCAATTAATCCATCGAAGAAACACCGGTTTGTATTTTCCAGTGCTCTCTGTTTATCCAATCTACTTAATGAATGCGTCCGTATCAAATTCCCTAAAATTCGTAAAAAGTTTTTCTTCACCTTGTGTAATGTCCTTTTTGGTAATTTATATTTAAAAAAATAATTTTAATTGAAAAAAATTAACAATAAGAGGGGCTTACAAAAAAAATTTGTGGTGACACTTCATTCAAAAAGAAAGATAGAAAGACGGGTTGGGATGGGCTGGGTCTTTCTAATTAACATGACCCCCACTTCATATTGGAAGCCCAAAACGATCATGTTGTGCTTCAGAGTTATGTTTATTTACATCAGTCTCAACGCTCTACTGTCTAAGCATAAGCATATGATAGATAACAAAATAATTGAAGTAATACTTGCAACACCATTAAATAATAGAGAAAGAAAGAAAACTAGTGAGAATTTACTACTCTAATCAACAAAAAAATATTAATAATAATAAAAGAAGGCGACAAGGGTTATAGTCCTAATTTGAATGACTTTTTTAATGTAAAGAAAAGTGGAGCATATATCTCATATCATATCATGATTCATGATAATTGATTGAGGCCAGAATGCAACGACATTAACATGAATGGACTCATTTGTTCGGCTCTACAAAGTCATGAATCATGAGCTGTTCAATTTTTGTCCTCACCCTTGGTTTCTTCTTCCATTCCATTTTAATGCCAAACTGATGGGCTCCTCTCTTCCGGACCACGAAAATTGTCCCCTTCCCCCCTTATATCCACTCACTACCCTACATTTACAATAGCACTTCACCAAACCAAAACGCGATATTTTCTCTGACCCCCTATATAAATTTTTAGAAATATTTTGTCATAAACTTTTACTAAATTAATACTTATCGCCCAAAAATACTTCGAATATAATACTTTTGATGCAAAAAAAAAAATTATCATTTCGTCTGAAAAATCAGTCATTTCATCAAAAAATATCTTGTTTCGTCAAATAAAACTCTTCTCATTAATTAAATATTAAAATTTGTTTTATGGTTGAGTTTTTAAGAGGTAAGTGTTAATTTTATAAAAGTATGAGATTAAATATTTTTTTAAAATTTATGTGAAAGGTCAAAGTAAATACCCCAACCAAAACCCATTTTTACCTCTATAAACTCCTCTCACTTTTCACTACTATAAATATAATCAAAACATAACAAACCCTGTTAGACCTATCACTTCTATATGTTTCAACCAGGTTAATAACTTTTAAGAGGACAATACAACAAAATTAAAATATTAAAAAGTCAATAATTTTACTTCAAATCAATCACCATTTACAGATTTCATCAACTACCTCCAATTCAATGGCAACCCTCCCTCTCTTTTTTTTTTTTTTTTTCTCTCTCTCTCCCCATAAAAAAAATTTGATGGAACAAAATCAAATACTCAATTTTGCCTTGGACTCAATCCGAGGGCTGCCAAGCGGACGCAGTCAACAACGACAAATCCTTCCAACCCAATTTCAAGATCCCATTTTCCTCCACCAAAGTGTAGCCTTTCCAAGGGAACATCCCGAGCAACAAACTGGCTTGAGCAGCCGGGTTTCCCCCGAGAGAAACGGGTCGAAACCCGACCCTTCTCAGTTCATCACCCCATCTCTCTACTTTGACTTCACCCGTCCTCTTGGGCCCCCCAACTGCCACGATATTCCTAATCTCACACCCGAACAACTGCTGCTCCACCGTATGCCTTTCTAGACTGTCCACACCCAATCCGTCCCCTAACGCATCAAACAATGCGCTATAATAATGTAACGCCTCAACAAACCTTCCTAAAAAACTTCCTCCATGACTCAAATCCTGTTCAACGATCGTAATCAATTTCGGCCTCAACAAAGTCAACAATCTGAACGTTCCTAAATCGCTCCCGGTTATATCGTACAAGCAATGATGCATCCAATGAACTACTATTGCCTCACTTGGTCTCACCCCGAGTTGACTCAGATCCGTTATATTCCCAATTTTGCCCTCCAGTGGATGGAACTCGAATGGCAGACCCAACGAAGTGGCAAAGTCAGCCAGCCGTCTCCCCGTCGACTCCAGTAACTCGGATGAGGAACCGAACCCGGTTATTCTCATGGATCGGATCTTTTTAGACCTGGAGGCGAGGATGTGGAACAATCCTGGCCATTGAAGGCCTTGCATGATATCGAGATCGATGACGTGAACGCAATCGGCACCGTCCAGAGCTTGGAAAATTGCTTGATTGGCGGTAAAGTGAGAGAACTTGATTAAAGGACAAATAGAATTATAAGATTGCAAAGCGTTGAAGATCTTCTGAGACTGAAATATGGTCAAGGATTTGGTGGTGAGAGGCGAGTAAGTTCCTAAACAAGAGCTGACGACGCGTGCCTGGAGCGCGTGGGCGAAGTACGCGCCGACGCGTTCAGGAGAAGTGCCGAAAGGAGAAGAGAGCTCGGAGATTTCGGGCAATAGGTCGGTGGCGTCGTCGAGATTGTCCATGGCAACACACTCGGCGCATTGAAGCAATAAGCCTAGAAGTCTCAAGCCTGTTGACTCCCCTTCCAATTCCATAACGACCTGTTCAGCTTCTTCTTCTTCTTGTTCTCCTCGGTGTTGTTGTTGTCCGATGTGAGGTCGCTTGCTGGTAGAACTGGAAGGATCTTCGTTGTCGTTGTTGTTGGCGTTGTCACGTTCTTCGCGCTTGCTTTTCATGGTGGAAGAGTTGTTGTTATTATTATTGGAGTTGATTGGAGACTGTGGGACTAGACTCTGAAGCATGATAACAGAGAAAGAGAGAGAGATTCGGGAGGTGAAGAGCTTTTGGCAGAAAAACGACAAAGGAGCTCTGAACAGAGAGTTGCAGAGCTGTGTCAGATTCTTATTTTTCTCTTTTAAAAAAAAATTGGAGAAAAAACTTCTTAATCTGTAATGTTAATATCGTTGTTCGGTGAGAGAGAAAGTGATGGAAAATAGAAGGGAAAGTTCACTAACTTTTTGCTATTAAAGAGATGACGGCAGGGAGGGAGAGGAAGAGATAGAGAGGGAGAGGAGGAAATGAAATATGAAAACGACGTGTATTGTATTGTATAGTATTGTTTTGGTTCCTCGTTAGGTACTCCGTTTTCTGGTGTCGTTAAGTCCGTTTGTTTATGGGAAAACGTTAGACTGAGAGACCTTTTAATTATTAATTTATTATTTTAATTGTGAATGTTAATTGCATCATCATTGGATTCTTGGGATGTAGATTTTGGGTAAAATTAAGGGATGACCTTTGTCTTTTATCTCTATTTATTATTCTATTTTCACTTGCAATAATATTTAATATGATGGGAAATTTATACCAAAAGAACGCTTTTGTCACGCTCTCATCACTTGCCACCATATTACCAATTATACTTTGTGTTATTATCATAATTTTCTATAAATTCAAAAAAATTATGAAATAAATTATCATAATTAAGAAAAGTCGGACCATTGAATGGGTGGAAAGGGCTATTGGTAATGCAAGAATCCTTGCATTATCTGATAGCAAAAATATGTGATCAGAAACTCCTCCCTGGTTCTATTCTTACAATCAACTTTGAAAACATCTTCATTGTGTGAGAGTATGTCGGGAAACTACTTTTGATTCACAAAAGTTACCTATACTTTTATTCTGAAGAAGTAGTTCCTTCTTTATACAAGTTTTGGCCAAAAGTGCTTTTGGCACGGGGGCTGTGGTTGATTTCCTTATCAAGACTATTGACATGACTGTTAACGGGGTAAATACATAGATACCCCCGATATTTGATCTAAGTAGCAAACTCACCCCTGTTATTCATAAAGTAACATAAAAACCCTCATTTTGATATTTTAAGTAACATTAAGACCTTTATTTTCATGGGTCAAAACCCCCATGTTTTTCAATTCTGGGGGTGTCTATGTTACTTTATAAATAACAGAGATGAGTTTTTACTTAGACTAAACCTCGAGGGTGTCTATGTATTTACCCCGACTGTTAACCCATCGGGTGAGTAAAATTCACCTAAAATTCTCAACATGGAATTAACCCATAGCCATCGGGCTGGTCATGTACTCACGGAATAGCGATGGCTAGGCCGAAGGCATCCCAACTTGCACTTGATTGTAACCCTTAGTGCTTCGATTTGGCTAAACATTTCACATGGCTTGGATGAAGAGAGATTTATTCATAAAGCTTAGAAATCCCTAGAGGTCGCTTAACGTCTCCAGGAATTTTTCTGTATTTTATAGGATTTTTGAAAGGTTTTCTTTGGGGCAACATTCCCAGATCCTCTTATGCTTTGCGATGTATTAGATGTCGTGTAATACAAGTGCAATAACCCAATTTAATAAAAGTGCCCCAATCGCCACCAGTAAAATTGTATTAAAAAATTTATTTGTAATCTCACATCTCAAAACATTATCTATTCATCGTGTTAGCAACAAATAATGTAGAAACTAACCCAACCATTGGTAAACATAAGATCGTATAATCAAAATTTTTGTCAATCCTAGATGCACCAATTGAAGAAAACAATAAGACTAACTCACTTCTATACCAATGTAGGGTTCATAAAAAATGTTTTGACTTCCACAAACTTCTCCTCTTTAAGAAAAAAAATTTAAAACATCGAACACATACTTCTGTGCACTTTCCTTATAAAATTAAGCACATGTATCTTTCACAATCAAATGGATCCTTCTATTTCATACACTTGCATAAGTCCCCGAATACATACAACTGTAAACTCATTGACATATTAAAATTTTGTAATTGCAAGGAGACATTACTATCAGAAGTTAAAACCTATAACCTATGTTATCTATTCGAATAATTACATTTATAAACCGTGGTATTAGGAAGTATCAACTAGCTTGTTTAGGAAATTCCATTGTTCAGCTTTGAGAATATCATGGCATTGCAACTTTGGAGAAAGTAAATATCATAAAAAACCATTTACAAAAGTAAAGCAATACCATAACCACACTCTTTGATTAGTTTCAAAACAAATATTTAAAATAATATACACAACAAAGTTCTCAGATATCTAACCCCAAACAATAACTACTCTGGTTAAACTTCAAAATAATTAACATATCATATAGCATTATTTGAAAATTATAAATAATCTTCACCATGTTGGTGAAAAGGAAACATAAACCATAATGAGGAAAAAAATCTGATTAAAGCCTAATATATATATATATATATATAACTCTAAAATGTGATTTTGAGATATCAAAATCTTCCTTGGTACCACTGAATCACCTTCCTACCACATCAGACTTAGAATCACAAATGGGTAAAATGTTTCATTTAAACACAAAATCACCCCCCTTTAGTGCTAACAATCAATTATAACAATTTCTTGTCATTAAACTACAGACCAAACTGTGTAAAGCAATAACATATGAGCAAAACAACCCCCTAAGAAAAAATCAAATAAAGCAAGCATTGGATGCAAAACCCAGAAATTGTCAAATTTAAAACATCATCGTAACTAGAATCCCAAAATTCTACAAGAACTTTTACCGACAAAAAATCTAGAACTACAAATCAATCTTGTACTAATGATTTCTTTCTCTCCGATGAGTCAGTGAGTTGTGCAATTTAATAATCCATCCATTTAATTCACAAGAGATACCATGTTCATCAGCAGCAGTACGCAGCACGCATCATATATATAAATATCTCCAATGAGTCAGCGATTATTGCAATACCAATGCAAAATAATAATCCATCCATCATATATATATATATATATATATATATATCCATGAGACAATCACGACATATCATCAAAAGAGCATCAAACNATATATATATATATATATATATATATATATATCCATGAGACAATCACGACATATCATCAAAAGAGCATCAAACTATGAGACAATCACGACATATCATCAAAAGAGCATCACAGGCAAATAACAAACATAAACCCATTAACAAAAAAAGAGCATTTTATAGTAATCATCTTTAGAAACGATTATAAACTGAATAATAATATCTCATGGAAACGGAAGCAGATCCAGAAACAAAAAGGAGTTCATAAAACACTACATAATGCTCAAAAACAAAAGTTAACAACGCCAATCCACTACTAAAACACAAAACAAAACGACATTGCCGTTTCGGAAAAAAAGTTTAAAACCTTAGCTTGGTAAAGAACCAACGATTCTTGCCAGTCTTAAACCTATCCTCGAACCTCTTCTTTGTCTCCTTGGCAGCAGTCACCTTCTTGTCCTTGCTCTGCAGAGCATCGGCTGAAACGACATCCTTCAAATCCACATCAAGAGTGTAACGCGTGGGCATCAAGTGCTGGTAGTTCACCAACTTGATGAAGGACTTGACGCGTGACTTCTTAGCCGTCTTCTTCGAGGAATCCTTCCTGATAACCTTGCTAGGGTACTTCTTTATACCTGCAACCAAACAGTGGCCGTAAGGACGCTCGCGGGTACCGTCGTCGAAAGATTTGATGATCACAGCCTTGCGGCCTGCGTAGCGGCCTTGGAGAAGGATTACGGCCTTGTTTGGCTTGAGGAACTTAACCATCTTCGTCTGATTTGTTTCTCTCCCTCTCCGACTCTCTTGCTACCTGAGCAGACCCTAGATTGAAAGAGGAAATGGAGCCGTGGCTTGTATATATATATATGGCTGCCTTATGTGAAACCCTAGTAGCAAACCCTAGTGGGTCTGGGCCAATGATATCAATTTTATGGCTTGGGTTGGCTAGGACACTTGGATCTCCCAAATCCGGCCCAATCCACCCTTTAAATATGGGTTCGAATTTATTTTTATTTTAAAATTATTATATAATTTCGAACTGGGACAACCCAATAATATATTACATCAAGCAGCTTCGCTAAAAAAATAGAATACCTAAAAAAAAAAAAATATTCTTTTTAGATCTGAAAGTTCTGAAAGATCTGAAAGTTCTAAAAAAAAATGTATCTTCGACCCAAAAGATCTGAAAGTTCTAATCCCGTTTTGGGATTAAGGTATTATTTGATCTGAAAGCTAAAGCTATTAGATGAACACATTCTTTTTATATGAATCCATATTTGTGAATGAAACTAATGTCTCACGTGATATTTCCCAAAACAATTTCAAAAGTTGATGCTAAATTCAAATAGTAATGCTTAAAGCTCAAATCTTAATATATGTTGACGGCCTTTACCAGCCGCCTCATCTTTTGTTAGTATATATACCAATCAACTCTTTATATTTGTTGAGATAAAATTAATGAATGATTCGTAATATATAAAAACGATCCAAGATGTTATGTGGTTGGCTGTTAATTAGTTTGTTCCTTGTAAATAAACGCAGTGATGAGTTGATATTCTCTTTGGGCAGTCTTCCCCTTGGGAGTTACATGGATCCTGGTTTCTCATACATCATAATTATCGATTAATTAAATTAAATTTTACTTTTGCTTCTTATAGCAAGGCAAGAAACCAAGGCTTTATATGTGCATTAGATTATTGTAATTTTTCTTTTAACTTAATTTTATATATCTTTATAATTTTTTATTTACAATAGTCATAGGTAGAAAAGATAAATTAAAATATAATTTTTTCATGTTAACTTAACAACTTTTTAATCATTAGATTATAAAAAATAAATCGTTATTAAATAATATCAAATTTTTGAGTTACGATTAGAATTGACAAAAAATAAATGGCTATTAAATAATGTCAAAATTTTAAGTTTATATACATAAGACGAACTCTCTACTCTATATTCATTCAATGACATCGCATTTAAATTTGGAAATTTGGTTAGATATTCCTTACTATTATTATTGTTTAATTTATGAGGAAATGTTGAATTTAATTATTAAAAAACCCCTGAATGATAATTGTGGTATTTTATTGGCTTTATAAGAATAAAATTATACATGATAAGTAACATGGAATTTATATGATTAGTTGGAATTGAATAAAATTGGTTATGTTTTTGATACGAAAATATTTGGGTGATTATTTATCTTTAACAAAGTGATTGACAAACTCATGGTTGAAGGAGGAGAAGCAATAATGAGAGCAGCATTGCGTGATACATGAGAACAAAGTTATATGTACTTGTCAAATAGAGAGAGACAGGTATTATTCAACCACTCAAAAAAAAAATAAATAAATGATAGAAGAAGACGTGTATGGAAAAAGTCTACAAAATGGTACAAATATTCAAACACATAACATGGGCATATCCTATCCTGAACCGATGATCGGATCACATAGTCACAAATTATTAAAATACAATATAGTAAAAAATGATGAA
>JANLJB010003701.1:0-11729 GCA_026212285.1 Bursera cuneata
ATCATTTTCTTATTTATTTTATAACTCTATTTTTTATTTAATTGAAAAAAATAATATTAAATAAACATAACCGCGTAATGCACGGGTTTTGCACCTAGTTTAATTTATATCATCTATCTATCTACTTACATTTAAAATGACTTAAATATCTCTCTCTTATAAACCTATCTGTCCTTTCTCTAACACTCTCTAACTGACGGATAATTATTAGACAGTTATCAAACTCATGAACAATAATAGATAATCATCAGACAACTATAAATAGTCATCGAACTGTCATAGATCTATAGATAATCACTATAGAATCAGGATTAAATTGAATAATATTTCTATCATAATAATTAAAAATTATTAGATAAATTATATAAATTGATAAGATTAATTATTTTTTTTAACGGACCTCTTAATTTTGATTACTTATTATAATTACCCTTATAAACTAAACACATTAGTAAATTGTTGACCAAATCTAAATAAATGGAGATTAAAAAATTTATAAAAAAAAGTGAAATGGATAAGATCAGGGACAAATCGTTTAAATTAATTTAGATTCACAACAAAATTAAAATGAAAAGAGTTCATATTTTTTTACAAACTACTATCAAACTCATCTTAAGGGTTTCTTGCACAGACCCTCCAATCTAGCATTCTCAAGAGAAGAGGAGATATTTCTCCCAAGGAGTCTCATGGAAAACCTTGCCTTGAAACTTTTACCTATTCTATAAATGTATTGCCAGGAAACTCGTCTGTCAGTACATCAAATTTATGGTATTCGTCTAATGCACTTAATCATTACTTGTTAGATTACACGAAATGTTTTGATCTATTTCTGACCTTTCAACTAACACAATTATTTGAAAAGGAAATTTCAAAGCTAAAGTCACATCGGACGTATCGATGAGTTATAATAATGGAATTTACTCTTACCTCTCCCTTATATTTTAAAAAAATATATAATCTTATATTTTTATTAAATTAATATTTATCTTTTAAATATTTAAAAAAAATTAATTTTTAAAAATTTTTAAAAATATATATTAATTTAATAAAAATATGAGATTAAATAAAATTTAATGGAGGGGTTATTGGAATTTTTCCGGTATAATAGCATACTACGATTGTAGTCCTACTTGGCTTCATGGCAGTTACTGCACAATCCACCTCTACCCTAGAATTATAAGGGTCCCCGTTTGTCTTGTTTTTTTTCCATCGAAATTCAAATGCCATCCTTCACCACCACATAAGAATCATCTATAAAACTCGGTTTACTGATTCACAGCTGCACCCACGACGCTAAGCAATCTGTTCTGTTTTCATCAGCCATGGCCATGAATATGAATTCCAGCAGAACCAAACTGCATATTTTCTTCAAATGGCTGACAGTTTTTCTTTCCATCTGCGTCACGTTGAGCCAATCCTATGCAAAACAAACACAGACAACTGCTGATAACCTTGGGATTATTCCTCAGTTTCTTAACAAAACTCTACAATGGCGAAGCCACCAGACAGGCTCTCAAGATTCAAAACTCAAACTAACAGCATCTACTGTTATAGCAGGAGTTTTATGCTTCCTGGCCGCCTCTATATCTAGTGCAGGAGGAATTGGTGGTGGTGGGTTGTTCATCCCTATACTAAATATAGTGGCTAGTTTAGAACTTAAAACCGCCACAAGTTTCTCTGCTTTCATGGTCACTGGTGGTTCGATTGCAAATGTTATGTACAATTTGTTACGCACAAGTTCTAAATTTGGCGGTAAGTGCTTGACGGACTACGACATAGCACTTCTATCAGAGCCATGCATGTTACTAGGAGTGAGTATTGGAGTAATTTGTAATCTTGTTTTCCCAGAGTGGCTGGTTACGATTCTGTTTACGGTTTTTCTTGCTTGGTCTACTTTTAAGACTTGTAAAAATGGTGTTTTGTATTGGAAACTGGAATCAGAAATTGTAAACAGATGTGCTTGTAGAACAACAGTGGAAAATGGGGTGGTGAAGGATGAGACTTGTGGTGAAAATGAATGGAACAAAAGTAGCAAAGAGCCTTTATTGAACAAGGAAGGGGATAACCAATTGAATTTCCCATGGAAGAAACTTGGAATCTTGGTTCTGGTCTGGTTTTCTTTCTTTGTTCTCTATCTTCTTCGTGGCAATCGTTATGGAGAGGTATGCTTTCTTTTGATATCATTCTCCTTATCCTTATCAGTTGAATTTATCAGTCCATTATATAATGGGGATTAGGAATCTAATTTTCACTGATTATAGAGATAATTGAAGGATATTCTGGTCATGATGATATGCAAGAAATTAATTTAAAATTATTGGTAAAGTGAAAGATAGTACTAGACTAGTACAGTAGTTTCCCAGTTTTAATAATCCATTATCATGTCAACTGCTAAGATTCTGAAACTTATGATGTATAATTTGCTTTTAGATATACACTTTGGGTACTCTTTTTGTTAGTGAATCCAAGCAGAAGAATTTTCACAATCACTCTAGGGAATCTTGGCTAGCTTCATATTGGTCCCATATGTTATCAACAATCGCCTTTATCATCGCGCTCTAAAGACACTTTAAAATGAGGTGGAATGTACCTAGCACTAGATTTTTATTTTCTATGTTCAATTCTTTGCCCCAACTCTAGCATTATCAAAAGCAATGGAGAAGGCTAAAAGTTGAGAATTAATTGAGTAGCTCTACCCAACAGAAGATAAGTGCTTTAGTCTAATTTGTTTTGAATTATGATTGCACAAAGTATATTTTTAGTCTGCTATGCTACTGCCTCCCTAAATTTGTTATAAATCATGAGAACTTAAATCTGTTTAATCCATGTGTAACTTGATGATCATCTGCATTTGATGAGTCTGGATCACATGAATTCCAAACGTGTGTAAAGGTGTACTAAAACAGGGACAGCTCACAGACCTACTTTTGTATTATTAACGTATAATTTTACAAGAAAGACAAATGAATGTAATATATTATTTCTGAACTTTTTGCACGAAAATCTAAAAAGGTTATAAACCTTAAGGTGAGGACAATGAATCTGCTGATCAGAGGCCCATTGTACTTAGATTCTTCAAATTTTTACGAAATTTAATTTTTGATCGGTAGCAATTCTGGTATCTGACTGCTCTAAATCATGTGCAGGGCATTATAACAATGGAGCCTTGTGGAACAGGATACTGGGTCCTCTCATCTTTACAAATTCCTCTTGCCATTGTTTTTACTGCGTGGATCTTGAGCAAAAAAGCGAACACCCCAGATAAAGTTCCAAACCAGCAGGTACTGAACACAACTTTAGAATTTTAAGTTAGCGATAACACTCATGCACTATTTAGGAAGTTCATTATTTTTCCTTACTGAAATGCAAAGCTTTGTCTAAAATTTACCTTGTTTGTGAAGGACATAGAAGATTTAACTAGCGGTACATCATCTAACAAGCTTATTTTCCCATTAATGGCGCTATTGGCTGGGATCTTGGGCGGACTTTTTGGAATTGGAGGTGGCATGCTTATAAGCCCACTTCTTCTTCATGTTGGGATAGCACCTGAGGTAAGTTGGTTCATATTCTTATGCAGATTGTACAGTGGCTAGAACTTGATCTAATCTATCACTTTATTATGTTCCAGGTTACAGCAGCAACTTGTTCCTTCATGGTTTTCTTCTCATCTACCATGTCAGCATTCCAGTACCTACTGTTGGGCATGAAACACTCCGATGCTGCTCTAATCTTTGCTATCATTTGTTTCATTGCATCACTTCTTGGATTGTTGGTGGTTCAGAAAGCTATTAAAAAATTTGGAAGGGCGTCCCTAATTGTATTCTCAGTCAGTATCGTGATGGTTCTGAGCACTGTTTTGATAACCAGCTTTGGAGCTCTTGATGTTTGGAGGGATTTTGTGTCTGGAAAATATATGGGGTTTAGACTACCATGTTAAAAACAATTTTGTATTTGGAGCTTTAAAAACGGATGTTATGAGAAGTCTTGCACTACTACTTGTATTATGGATGGATGGGGTAGGTACGGACATGGAACTTTTTGAAGAGAATCAACTCCAATCCAATTTTGAATATCCATCTCCACTTTCAAATATATGCCCATTTCCTTGTCTGGCTATAATTTTCCAAAAAGGATTAGCTCATTCTCGCCGGAAACCACAAAAAATATTGGATTAAGTACTCGGGAATTGAAAGAGTTTAATTTCACATTATATGTGAATTTATATCTCCATTACAGAAAGTATCAAGTTTTCCTGGATTTAATAAGGTAATATAACAGAAAATTTTTAAAAGAACAATGAAACAAGTCATATACTTAACAGGTCAAAATTGGTAACCCGAGATTACCAAATTTGTTATCCGAACTCAATGAGAGTAATTTCCCAACATATACAATCACTCTACTCTTAAACACTCCCAACCTTCAGAGATGGAGCAAATAATATTAAAAAAAAAAATTGAGAAAACACATCAAAGAGCCATAACAAGATTCATTGACAAAGGCATCCTTCAGCTGAGGGAAGGCAGACTCATATAAAAACCTGCCTATTAAGCCACCGGAGGGCGGAGAACATGATCCTGTGAGGTATCAACAGCAGCAGGTGGCATGAACTGCCACATTGAGACTCCGGGATAGCTAACAAAGGGAACCAATTTGCCACCAACAACTTGGCCTGGCGCAGAAAATGGAGCTGGGATTGCAGGAGGGTGTGGTAGGAAGCCTGGCTGAGAACTCAGGGCTTTCACTTGTCGGTCCAGATTCTCCTTCTCAATCTTTAGCCTCTGTTTCTCATCTCGGAGCTCATTCTTTTCAGCCTACAGAAAACAACCTATTCAGTATAACCAAGAATTGGATGAAAACTCACACAATTTTTAACGCATATTCTTTTTTGACAAACAAACATTTAGATAGAACAACATGGTGGCTTTCCTAACTCCTTAAACCCAGAGTTAACTGGCCCTATAGTACTAATACAATACAATGTAACAATGTAAGAATCCAATTTTTATGCCAAGAAACAAGAAAAATATCTTAATCAAGAAAAAATACAAAAGGTAGGACAAGTTGTCTATGAAATGAGTTGTCCTAAGCAACATTAAAGGACTCCAAAAACTACAGAAGGTTTTAACACTGCTCCAATCGTATTAAACAATTATAGCGCTATTCACTACTAAACAAAAACCTCTGTAATTAGTGAGCCGGTAAAGAAGAATGCATTATCAGCAGTCACCTAGTAAAGCTGTCACATTTGCACCCAATAATATGAAAAAAGCAACTGAACATGAAATCCAATGCACACCTTTAATTCATTGATCTTCTCCAGCAAACTATCATTTGACTCTTTCAGCTTCTGAGCTTCGTCACGCAACTGGGTCACCATTCGAACAGCATCAGCCAATAAAACAGTCTTGTCCATCTTTGGGGGCCTTCCAGGATCCAGAATATTACCAAGGTCCAGGAACCTTAAGATAACACCAAAGTCAGCACATAAGAAACAGAGAAAGAAAAAGGAAACATTTAAGTTCAGAGCATGCCTATCATTTAGCCTATCCCTCCGCATCTTCTCTCTACAGGCTTTGGTACCAGAACTGCTGCATGATCCAGACGCCAACCTGTGCTAGCATATGAAAACTGAATATGAGAAGAACATGACAGGAATTGTAAAATAGCAAATATTTGGCAATGCTAAAATGAAAGACAATCAAATTCACAAGAGAGAAAAATAATTTGATAATAAATAAAATGTGTTGAAAACTAAGAGTCATACAATGATGCCAACACTAAATGATTAAAAGTAATACTTCTTTGCAAAAGAAAATTGGAAAAACGTTACTTCTCTTTTAGTTACTCCAATGAGATGAAAATGAAAAGCTAAATACCTTTTACGGGAGCCGGTTTCCTTGAGTGCATCCAAATTTCCAAAAGAGTCATCAAATTCCACGCTAAGAAACAACAAAATACATGAGTAAGCATGTCTTGTTAAGTATAAGTTTATCTAGCTCAAAGCTAAAGATGTTCAAACCAGGCTATTGATTGAACTATCCAGAAAATAGTATAGACCAAACTAAATTTGTATCTTAAATTTTCATTTACTTTTCAAAATAGCTAAGATAAGACTTTTCTTCTTCTTGGACTCAAGTAATGGTCAAGCTCCAAACCCTCTAGAGCTAAAGTCTGCGGTATTGGTAGAAGCTAAACAATTCCCGGAAAAATATATAAATTTTTGAGCCATCACAGTCAACAACATCATTCAGCTACTCGTTTATTTAGGGGGGGAAAAAAATCTAAGTCAAGAAAAATATAATAATATCCACTATCATAAAACAAAGAAAATTTGCTACTTTCATCACTCCAGATGTACTTGCACAATCTCTTTTGAAGACACATAATTTACGTACGAAACAAAATAACAGTTCCTGTAATTTTTTAGTGTTATTAAATTTCCTCTCCCATCCAAAATGTTTGAACAAAAAGACTGAACACAGAGTTTTGAACGAAAAAACTGGTAATACTTATGTGTCCTTATTGTTTCACCGGATTAAATTCATTCTAAAGCTTTAAAGTTTAAAGTAAAACAAGCATGCATATAACTAAGCTGGAAGTGGAAAGTGCACATGCAAGCATGACGGATACCTGAGAGGAGGAGGTGGGGGGGTACAGCAAGAGTGATGATGAGAAGAAGACCAAAGAACCTCAGGAGGATCGAGTGAAGGGAGGTCACCACCAGGGACAGGAATGTCTTCTAACAAACCATAGTCAAATATCCAGCTGGGGTTATCCGGTGACGCCATATCTGTTCTGCTCTGCTCTTCTCCGTCAGGGTTGTTTCCGTGATTACGCAAATGATGGACGTTGAAGATGAAGACTTAACAAAATATCAGTGAGACGCCGTGGCTTGGCTTTGGGTGGGAATAAAGATGATAGAGGAATGAGTGAACTGGGTTGGTTGGGATATGTTGCAAAGAAAAGGTAGAGAATATTGAGAAAGAATGAAAAAGGATTTTGAGAGAGAGAGACTTCAAATGATCTTCCACTACCACCACAAGAAAGGAGAGAAAGCAACACTACACAAGTCACAACTCACAACACAACACAACAGGGAGTGCGTTTTTTATTTTTTATTTTTTTGATTTTGACTTTTTGAGCGTAAGAGAAAGTTACTGGGTTCTGGCCTCAATACAAAAACAGATAATGGACCCAAGCCCATTTCTCATACCACTCTATTAGTTCTAACTTTTGTTAACATTGTTTGAGTAATTAATTATTAAGTGAATAAAAGTCTAAAAATATAATATTACTCATTGGTTTGCTTACCATGATTCTTAGATATAACATCAATTCATCTTTGATGTATTGATGGCAACATAAATATTTCAAAACTGAAACAGTTCCAAGGATTCTAAAGATCAGAAAGATGCAGTCAAGGAAAAGTCAGATATCAAACACAGCAAACTTATATGAACATTATTATGAGGTTTCATACACGAAAGGTTTTATAGCATAATTCACCAAACAAAATGAAAGACTTGAACACATGTTTTAAATGTCCAGAACTGTACAATACCACACGCAATATATCCAGCTACTAGGCTACATATACACGGACGGACTGAACAAAACCATCAATCCTTTTCCTTATCTCTTCTGGATTAGCACCCACAAGCTTGTCAACTACAGCACCTTCCCTCATCAACAAAAATGTCGGCATGGCCTTTACCTCCATTTTTGATGCCACATCCTGACGAAAACAGAGACAGAAATCACATAACAATATCAAACGTTTCATCACCAAAAAGCAAATCATTATCAGATGATTATGATGACCAAAAGAAGCCACGTCATGCGCTACTTTGTCAATTTCAATACTGAAAAACCAGAAGATTATTTCAAAACATGAACATCAGAAGCAGAAGGAGGTGGCTCAATTAGGTGGCTTTGATCAACTCATTACCATAAAAAATGGCATTTTTGACACTCGACCAGAAGAAAAAGTGTCCTATACCATCCTTCAAGAACAGATTGACCGATAAAAGACATAAAATCAAATAAAATCAAGCAAAAATAATATTTTTACGGTTTTTCCTTATTTCATTGTCAAGGTTCATTGAAAAAGAGAATAAACAGGCTATTTGTATTAGTTGCTTATCCTACGAAAATCATATTTGACCTTGGCACACATAAAAACTAAATCAAAAATCAAAAATATAGTGACTGCATATGTAGCTGTATCAACCCCATTTAATAGTTAAAAATTATAAGTTCAGGTAATGTTTTGTAATCGTAACGTCTTTTGTTGAACAAATTGCATAATGTTTTGAGAATAATCTAGTAAACATCTTCAACAAAATCATTAAACTGCTCAGAATTATGTTAACAACATAATAAATTTTGCTAGTATGCTGAAAAATTTTAGTGAAGTAAGAATCCCAAGTCACCACAAATTATCAAAAAATCACTTCAAGAAAAACAGGAACATAGAACACCAAAGTTTATTTTGATCCAAGAAGTCCTTCAATGAAGCACACATACACATGCACACAAATATATAGAGTCAACTTAACATTTCAGTCCCATTTCAAGAAGAGAAGTGTCTAAATAGGCTTAAATTAGATGGTGTAACAACATGGATCACAAAGGTGCCTGCTAGGAACAAGTACAACATCGTAACTATTTAGTATTGACTTTCTCTGTATTTCTCATTNGTGGACTGAACATTTTAGGCAACCAAAACCAAGAAATATACAAATGAATGTACCATAGTACACAGAAATACAAAGCGAAAAAGAAAAATAACCATATCTCCTCGTCACAAAAAAAAAAAAAAAAATCGTGAGAAATTTATGGTCATAAAAGCTACACATCATATAAATAACGAAATTTGACATAAATGTGACCCTTATCTTCAACTTGGAAATATACAAATGGATGTAACATAGTACACAGAAATACCCAGTGAAAAAGAAAAATAACAATATCGTCACCCCCAAAAAAAAAAAAAAACACTTTATGAGAATTTATGGTCATAAAAGCTACATGTCATATAAATAACAAAACTTTGCATAAATGTGACCCTTATCTTCAACTTAATATGTTGTCATCTAGCTGGCATTTACTAGGAAGATACAAACCAACCCATATCTCCATATATTGAATTTTAGCATATCGTGCAGNTACACTTCAGCAAAAAGATTCTATGATATCTACACCGTATCAAACTAAACAATATACATGTAAACTTAAGAAAGTTATATTTCTAAAAATCTTACATGCAGATATGTTCACTGAAAATTGCAGATTTACCCAATATACTATAATTATTCTGCATTCAGTATTTGGGGTAGCTTCTAAGTATCATAGTTTCTTTAGATCTACATCAGCATTAATCCTTTCAATCGAAGCTAATATCAAAAACAGGAAACAAAATAGATGAATTAAATATAAACAATTATTTGTTTGAGAGAAAGAACGACGTAATTACCTTAACATCATCAACATCAACAGAGAGAAACAGAGCATCAGGATAAGCTGAGGCCATTTCTTCGAAAAAAGGATTCATTGCCACAGAGGGAATACACCATGAAGCAGTAAAGTGCACAACAATCTACAATCATCCCACAGAAACAAACGAATAAACATCATATCATCAGAGAACAAGTTTTTGCCAAAAACGACTGAAAGAAGTGTTGAAAACTTACAGGGCAGCCTTGATTGTTGGCTTGGGAGACATAGAAATCCCAAGATTCAGCAGAGTCAACTTTCACGACCCTGGGCTTGTTTTGCTGCTCTTGTCCTACTCCTTCCATGTCTTTTCTTTCTTCTCTGCTGTTACTATCTTTGTGGGTTTGGTAGTTCTGGAGGTGGATATATACTAGTGAAACAAGGTGCTTTCTAGTTACTTGTAGTTGTAGAACTCCAGACTGGACAAAATTAGAGTGGCTTGTAAATGGCCCCACTCCCGGTCAGTTTTTATTGTTTCTTTGTCTGCCCTCCACTTGCCTTTTTTACCCGGGACATTCTGCTTTAGTTTTTCCGAAGAAAAGATAAAAGCAATCTGTTCTGTCTTTGAAAAACGTCTCTTTCCTTTGCCTCAGTTCTATCCTAAGAACCCACGTGGCTTAGAGCCCCGAGGCGATTTCAATCAAAATCATTAATAACCTTTATTTTATTTTTATTTATAAAAGACGTTTACTCTTCTTCTCTTCATTTTATCTTTAAATTTTAAAAAAATCTATTTTCAAATCTTTCAATTAAAAATACTGTTAGTTAACATCTATTATCCTCCATATTCTAATAAATTTATCATTTTATCTTTACTAACACATAAAAATTAACTAATTTTTTAAGAATAATATTAAATTAAATAATCAAATTATCCTTAAAATAAATATTAATATGTGTTAATATTGTCCATAAAAAATTAATTTTAATATGTGTTAAGATAATTTAATTTTTTAATTTAATATTATCTTTTAAAAATTGAGTCACTTTTTTTATATATGTTAGTAAGGATAAAATAATAAATTTATTGAAATATAGAGATTAATAAATATTAACTAACAGAATTTTAGGACTTAAGAAGAGATTTTTTAAAAAATTAAAAATGAGAGAAGAGAAAAATAACAAACGTTTCATAAGTGAAAAAAGTAAAAAAAGTTGAGATAATCATTAATAATTACTCAAAATCGTTTGTTTCAATTTGATGGTAGACTTTCCTTATCAAGTGTTTCTTAAATTATGAATTAAAAAAAAAATCTTTAATAACAAACTTAAATATTTCTCTCTATTGGAATATATCAAATAATGTCTTCTCTTTTAAACTTAAATATTGCTCTGTATTAGAATAGGCTATAAAATTTGGACGTATTACATCGACTCACAATAAAATAGTGGATTTAAAATGAGGGGTAAGGTAGGTTAGTTAATGAATTTGCTTCCACATTCCAGATCAACCCACAGCCCCATGGAAAACGTCTTTCCAATAAGAAAATTACTTAATTAACAATGGTCATCACGGGATAGCCAAGCCAAATGTCTCTCCTCAGATTTCCTCAGCAAAAATATCCATTTTTCTGAAACTATAATAAAAATATAATACCATCATATCAACATCATTTTTCTTGAGCAAAAGAATCATAATAAAATGTAGAAGAGATTTCATAACAGAATCAATTATATCAGTTAACGGCTAGCCTGGCTAGTCAATTGGGTTCATCAACTGATGAACTTATAACATATAACATTCAACGATACATGTTACTATGCGCAATAAACTTAATATCATACCACATGCACCCAAAGCAAGATCCTAATCTTAATATTGATCTAAGAACACAAAGGGTAGCTGAAAAGAGGACCTCTACAAATGGTGATACCAACACAATGAATGCCATACATGCATCACAATCAGATGAAACTCCCCTTGTAAATAATACACTTACTCTTCTGCTACAAATTAAATCTATGGCAACAGAGACAACAAAGCACGTCATAGTTTCAACCATAACTCAGGCGAGAATCAGCGGGTTTCAAAGACATTTGGCGGCGCGGAACACCAATTTCACAAGCATTGACTCTAGCAGCAAACCGCAGGGAGCAAAGCGACTCATTCATTGAAGCAGGGTCGGGTGAGATATTAACAAACATTAAGGTCTTAGAGTCCCCACCTAGACAAGGCTGTTCATAGATTGAAGTTTAGAAAGACAACAATTGATTCAACAATAATTAAATTA
>JANLJB010003705.1:5873-18332 GCA_026212285.1 Bursera cuneata
ATATATATATATACGGGTGTAGTCAACATTCACAAACCTTTGCGTATTTTAGTTATCCCACATTTATCCCTAAAACCCCACAACGTCGACGACGCTTATGGTTTCGAATAGAGAATACGCGTAAATAATGCACATTTCTATTCCCTAAAGCTAAAATAGCAAATCTCTACATTATTAACCCCAAATCCCCATACAATCTTTAATTAAGTATAATCCCAACCATAAATCCACAAAATCAAGTCAAACCTTAATGTACTCATACAAAATAAATCGATTAAGATGGGAAGAAAATGTGTAGAAATGATTTCCCTACCTTGGTTCGATGGTACGCGAAGGATTAGGAGCTTTACCTCTCTTCTTCTTCTTTGTCTTCTCTTTTCTCTCTTTTCTCCTTTCTCTTTTCTTTTCTCCTCCATGCTGCTGTCGTGCGAAAGTGAGAGGGGAAGGGGCTAGGGTTTCTATTTTTAAAAGAAATCGGGACACGCTCGTCATTTTTAAAATTGTTATTTCGTGAAATCCCGCTTCTGTGTCGCAGCGCGAACCCTCTGACTTACGGCTCCGCAACGTAAACTCTCTGACTTATGGCACCGCAGCGTAATTCTTCTACGCTGCGGCGCGGTTCACTTTATTTGCACCCCATATTCCCATTCTACGCTGCGGCGTAATTCGCCTRTTTCGGTTCAACAAGTTCACCTGGTTTTCATCCATTTCTCCACACATACAATCCCATACAAATTCTACACATACTTCAATTTAACAACTACTCATATAGAATATCGCAACATCAAAAATATAGTATCCACATGGCCAAATATCTGTACATACATCCAACCATCGTTACTCACATGTAACCACACATACAAAGATAAATACATAAAAGAAAAATTTTATGGGTGCCACTTAGGGACTTCCTACAGTTCCAGACTCACGGGTTACTACATGTTTTTATTGACTAACTGATTATTTTTGATAGGTGGATTAGAAAAAACACGAGCACAAGTCTTGTGACAAGAAGGATCATTTGATGAAACATTATAAGCATTCAAGAAAATAACTATTTGACTCTGATTACTCTTCTTCTTTTAAAAGAGAAAGTATAAGGAAATCTAAGACTCACAAGACCTCTTATTATGACAAACAATCAGATAATGACAAGAATCATCGCTACAAGGATTATAATTATAAAGACCGTTCTATTAAAGATATGTCCTAAAGTAAAACATATTTTTATAAATGTAAAAGTTATGATAATAAATAAAATTTATTTTGTACAATCAATAGTCTCATATCTTTTTTACATCGGTGACTAAGGATCCAAAGCTAGAACAATGACAAAATCTCTGGTTATATGAGGTAGCCATATATAGGAGACCCAGAACTTTATCATAACTCGAATTAAGTTCACAACATTTAAACAGAGTTAGACTCTCTCTTTGGACAAAGTTATTATGTTGTTTACTTCCATGTGGATGATGAGTCTCAAATCATTAAAGTTGAGAGTTTAGGCAAAGACACTTGCATGTTATAAATACATTGAATAAGGGCCATGTAAAGTATATAGTTTAGTGTAAACACCAGAGTAACTTGGGCATACCTATCTTAATCATGAGTGGGTAATATACCTTTAGCTTGCAGGCTAAATATTTGATTAGATAGAAAGTTAGACCTTTAGTATAATGATTAATACCTTGGCTAGTTGGGATTGTAAAATCTATAAGACGAAGAAAACTATTCCATAGATATGGAATTCATAATTTCATAAGGTTTAAAGGACACTGCTTTGAGGGTTTTACAAGATCTTGAATGATGAATCTTGGCTGGTATATAATTAAAATAATTTATTCATCAGATTTAAAATTGGTTACATGGATAAAGATGTAACTGG
Source organism: Bursera cuneata (assembly GCA_026212285.1). Classification (NCBI taxonomy): domain Eukaryota; kingdom Viridiplantae; phylum Streptophyta; class Magnoliopsida; order Sapindales; family Burseraceae; genus Bursera; species Bursera cuneata. Next base: position 7,759 of record JANLJB010003705.1, read on the forward strand.
AGGAGTAAAACGGTAATTTTAATCTAGCTTTAATTATCAATGTCCTATAAAGGTATTTATGTAATTTTATTGTTTAATGGATGAACTTAGACAAATAATTTAATTAGATTAAATTATTAAGTTTTCTAATAATAAAAATATTTAATTTAAAAGTGTAAGTTTGGGCCTATAGTAGAATAAGCTAGAGTTAATGGACAAAGCCCATTACATTAATGAGATAGAAGGTACCAAGCTAGATTCACTAGAGCTTATAATTAAATATGTTCCTAAGGTCCCATGGGTAGCTATCTGATAAATCTGGGTTTCTATGTAGACTAAGAAGATAGGTTTTCATTTATTTAGACTTATTAGATATAATCCTGATGATAAATTAGAAACAAAATATGGTACACACATTAATATGGGGTGAATATTAGAATGAGCTTAATATGTGGGTTGGACTCATATATTGGGTGGCCCAAGGATGGTGTAGGATAACTAAAAAACTTAATTGGATTAGGATAACCAGAAATCTTATTTAATTAGGAAGTTAAATACAATACTAAGTAGTGTCTGAAAATGCACTCATAATGCTTTAATATTGAATTAGAATGCCAAAAAGTGAGTTGAAATCATAGTACTGAAAACAATATCTTGTGAAAATGGTTCCTATTGATTTTTTTTATGTTCATAAGCAAATTCTAATGGTTACATGTAGCAAATTCGAGGCTAGGATTGACAAGCTCATGGTGTAACATTAAAATTGGGATTTTCATAGAGGTCTATGGTGGAGTGAAGGTCGAGGATTGATTAGGCATTCTTAAGTCAGTACGTCACCATTGTGGCACTACAATATGGAAGTGGTGGCACCAGGTTTCAGGTTGTAGTTATGCTTCAGGTAGAGAGTCAATATCAAAGTGCCAAGAAACATGAGGCCATGACGCCTGGAAGACAGAAAACCACAGCCGTGGCACCGGAGAGTTGTTGATTAGTTATGAAAATAGTATTAGTTAAAGGCTTTTAATTTTTCAATTTGGAACTAATTAATCAATTTTATCTTAAATATTTGATTATGACTGATTGCTTATTTTCTTCTTTAACTTAAGCCTTTTAAAAGAAAGTAAATGTCGGATCAAACATTAGTCAAGCAAATGAAAACTGATGCATTTTAGAAGATATAATTCAAGGATTAAGGGCTAAATTATTTAGATGATATTATGATCTTCTAGAAGGGTGAAGTGTGAAGTGTCCCAACACTTGGACCAATCAAAAGCAAGGGAGTGTCCCAACCAATAGAAGCAAGGAGTGAGATGTCTCTAACATTTGGACCAATAGGAGCTAACCAAGAAGCCTATAAATTGAGAGCTTTTTCATTATTGTAGAGAGTTTTTTTAATTAAATTTTTAGTTTGTTTTCATAGCTTAGATTTAAATTCTTGCACTTGTCTTTTAATTCCTTTTAATTCAAGAATTTATTTTCCTTTAAACTTTTGTAATTTCCTCTTTAATTCAAGTTCTCTTTAATGAATTCTTTTACTCTTCAAGTTATTTCAATACCCATGAATCTTCGAGACTAATTCTATAACCTAGACTTTAGTGAAAACTTGAATGGAGAATGATTTTCTTATCAATGTATGGGTTTATGTTTCATTTCTTCTTCCTTTGATTTTCACCAAAGATTTTAAGTTAAGAACTCTTCTAGTAAAGTTTATTAGCTTGCTGTATAATATTTAGTTTAATCAAAGAGAGTATGAAATATCTCGATTTAGAGATCATAAGGATGAATTATTCGAATTATTCAAGTGTTTTACTTTGAGTAGCACAAAAACTTGGTTTTTCATTAACACATTGAAAGTAATCAAGATCCAGGAAAGTTGGATCTCAAAGTTTGGGTGTTTCTTTAATTACTTTTAATTGCACTTTTAATTTTTGCATTTTTAATTCTTGCAATTTAATTTCTGTACTTTAATTTTTTGTTATTTAATTTTTGTAATTTAATTTCATGTTATCTAATTTTTGCACTTTAATTTTCTATTATTTATTTTCTACTCTTTCATTTTCTGTTATTTAATTTTCTGTTTTTTAATTTCTGCAATTTAATTTTGTGTTATTTAATTTTCGTCATTTAGTTTCAGTTCTTTAATTTCTTTGCACTTTATTTGTTATCTTGTTAATCTCTCATACTTATCTCCATTTCTTTTCCATTCTTTAACTTGAATAAATTATTTTTATCAAATAATTCATTGACGAAAAATGATGCATTGCTTGCCCTTGAACTATAATTTGACCCTCCTATACTTGGAAGTAAGACATAAACAAGTCGAGTCAAGTTTTTGGCCAGGGATGGAAAGACATATAAATCTTATATTCATCTTTTAAAGAATCTTGTTTATATTTCTTTTTTTTCATTTTTTTGTTATTAATCTTTTCTTCTACTATTTTCTCTTGTTTGTTTCATTTCTAGTGTATGTCTAGTTGGGCTTGAGATTCTATCAATAGATTAGTTAGAGCCGATTCTCGCAAAGTTTCAGATTCTATTGAGTCGTCTAGTGAACCATCAAGCATCATGGCTAATGAAAATGAACATAGAACTTTGAGGGATTACTTACAACCTATTAGGACAAGTACCCCATCATGCATTATTCATCCATTAAATGCCAACAATTTTCAATTCAAAACCTACATGGCTGCATTGCTTCCTCATTTCTTTGGCATTAAAAGTGAAAGCTTATATTTGTACATCAAAGAATTTGAAGAAGTTTTCTCAACATTTCTTGACCAAAATACGACCAAAGGGGTGATCAGGTTGAAGCTTTTCCCTTTTTTATTAAAGGAAAAAACTAAGACTTGGTTAAACTCTCTTAGGCGAAGGTCAATTAGTACTTGGAAAGAAATACAAAGGCAATTTTTTTAAAAGATTTTTCCCATGCATTCGAACTAATGCACTTAAAAGATAAATCATGAATTTTAAACAAAAAAAAGGATGACACTTTTTATCAATGCTAGGAAAGATTTAATATAACGACTCAGATTTTTGAAACAGTGTTATGGGCATGTAAGTGAAAGATTTCAGAACTTTGAATAGTGAATTTATGCGTATTTGATGCATATTAGATGACACGTACGTAATGACGTCGTGTATATATGTAATTGGATAATAAGGATGAATTTAAGAATTTTTTGAGTTTTGGGACTAAAAAATTGATATAGGTACATCGATATTTCTTCTTTAATGCCCGATGTTCATATATTAAGGGTCACGTGAGTGTTGTAATAGATGAGAATGGATTGGCATTAAGATATCGAGGCATCAGAATGGAATTCGTGAAATTTGAAGGTTTAAAAATTTGTATTTGGACCCTCGAATCCCAAAATCTATATAACAATATAATGGCCCAAAACATTCAAAAACCTGCAGGAACACTCCTGTTCACCAAAAATTACATCGTTGCCCCTACCATGACCAGTGGTGAGGGTTCGTCTCAACTTGCTGGTTCTGGTGGTGGCCATCATTTATTCGTCTGTTGCTTAGATTAGTCGGATCGACGTCGTGAATGTTTGCCTACGTCGATCACCGATCTATTATTCTTAACGTTACTTGTAGTTGCCATCAGTTGGGATCTCTTTCTCTCAGCCAGACGGTTCCAGCAGTGGTCTCTGATCGACCGTCCAATGTTTAGATTATCGGTGATCAACCCCGATAGCTTCATCTATGTCGACTGCTGATCTGCTAATCCCACCATCGACAACCTTCAACATTGACACCGTTAGAATCGTCTCAGCCAAACGACCACAGTGGTACCCTCTGATTGTTGTTCCTGACCGTTGATCGTCCTGTAAGTGTTTGCTGTGATTAACACTTGGAATGGCTTCTCTAGTCGGCCCCCTCAACTTACAAACTTGACATCTGCACCCCCATAGTTCAACCCTATAGCTTCGAGTTTTGGCAAATGCACTTGTGCCTTGTGTTTTATCATCACGACCCCTAAAGGTTTTCAGGTTAGCATTTCCACCCCTATCTACTTATTTTTCGAATAACCTTATTGGCTTAAGGATTTGTGATAGCACCCCCAAGAAAAATTATCAGTTTAACCCCTAATTTCGGTTTTAAATGATTTTGGTCCTGTGATTCAGAGGACTCAACCGGGACTCCTAAGACTCTCGGAATGGACAGAATTCATGATACAGATGAGAAAAAGAGAGAAAGAGACCCGAAAACTATGGTTCACTTATCGAGGTAGGGCTTTCTTACTGTATCTTTCTATTTCATTTAATGTGCATGTGGATTTAAATTAATGATTTGACATAGAAAATAGAAATTGTATGTGATTAGTGAAAATGATATTATGTGTATTTATGGATCGAGGTGTTATGTGCACGTATTCCGATTTACAGAAATGGGTGGTTAGTCACAGAATCGGATAGTACGTGTGGAATTGAGTAGTTGAGGCATGCGCCTGACATAGATTATGGGTATGTAATAGTGAGATGAATGGGCATGTGACAAGATGATTGGGGTACAGATAGTACGTATATGAATGTACGTGATTGGACAGATGACACGAGGGCGATATTGTATGATTGTATGTAACAGGATGGATAAGATATGGGTAGAATATGTGTGATCGTGGCCATATGGCTAGTATGATTGCGATGAATTAGTGGTATGTTGGATAAGTATGTCAAACCTTGATGGACCTGGTTCGGTACACGGGATCCAAGGGAGAACATGGATAGTGTGAATTTGCATAATTAGGATATCGAAAATAGAAATGGAGATACACGTGTGTGGTAAGTAGCACGTGTATGTTATGTGTGTGGTTTATGTGTATGAATCCTGGATTCGCCTAGTTGATACACAAAATCCGAGGAGACTTACAGATGGTATGAGGATTGACCAGCTCGGTACATGGTAATCCTATGGTATATGGACTAACCAACTGTTATGCGGTAGTCTAGTGTGATAAGAATAGCCTTGCTTTGTGTGTAGGATCCTAGTGTGATAGGGATAGCCTTGCCTTGTACATATGATCCCAGTGTGATAGGGATAGCCTTGCCATATGCGCAGGATCCTAGTGTGATAGGGATAACCTTGCCTTGTGCGCAGGATCCTAGTAGTGATACATGGGTTGGCCTAGTTGATACACGGGAACCTAAAGTTAATTTGAGCCCTTAATGTTAGACCTTATTTTGCCATGTCTAATACAGGGTTTAGGGAAACACTCATGTGCGTAATGCTAGTGTTAGACCTTATTCTGTCCTATGTGATATAGGATTTAAGGAAAAAACTCATAGATTTGGATATCATGTTAGACCTTATTTTGCCTTGTCTCATACAGGATTTAGGGGAAACATGTGTGGATTTGGTTACAGTGTTAGACCTTATTTTACCTTGTCTGATACAGGATTTAAGGGAAATATGTGTGGTTTTGGTTATAGTGTTAGACCTTATTTTACCTTGTCTGATACAGGATTTAAAAGAAATACTTGTAATTGTGTTTTTAGTGTTAGGCTTTATTTTGTCCTGTCTGATACATGATTTAAGGAAAATAATAGCTTGGAAAAAATTGTATATGTCATTGTTGGTTGAGTTTTACGAAATAATAAATATGGTTGTTGGTAGCATGTGTTAAGATACGAGAGGATCCTTAGATGAGCCTATTTGAGATATGAGATTTAAGAACAGTCTTAGATTGATGGTTGGGTTGCACATGATTGAGATATATGGATGTGTCACATGTGTTGTAACAGTTGAAATGAGAAAATTTCTGGTAGTAAAATTGGTGTATATATATATATATATATATGAGTAAGAGTAATAAAATGATTGGATGTGTTGTGTGAATCTCATGATGCATGCTCTATATTTAAAATATTATACAACTGTATAGTTGTTGAAATTCGCATTGGATTGTATTGCTCACCCCCTTCCTCCACAGGTACCAGAGATCAAATGTCAGGTGGTGATGATCCAGAGCTCACATAGAGGATCTCAGACAGGATTTGAGTTATGTCTGGGTAGAGTGAGTCGCATTTTATTTTATTGAAAAATGTCTAAAACTTATGTTTTTGTATAAATGTTTTGATTAAAACATTTTCTTTGATTTATTTTATTTTATTTTAATTATTTAATTATTTCACCCCCGGGATTCCTGTTTAAGGGACTCCAGGTCATGACATTTAAAGATTTGTTGAATGCATACCCACACCATGGTTTTGAATTGGCAAGTAATTAGTTTTTCTATGAAAGTGTGATTCCTAAAATGAGGCAATTTGTTGAAATAATGTGCAATAGAGAGTTTTTTATAAAGAAGCTGATGAAGCATTTGAATATTTTGATCATTTTGATCATTTTTAGAAAATGCACAATCATGGGATACCATAGATATTTTTGATAGGGATACACCTTTGATGATCGAACTTTTGAGAGCTATATTTGATAGTGATGGAAAATATGCTTTAAAAGAAGAAGATGACCTAAAAGTTGGGTTAGCTATCATCACTAAGAGATTGGATGCATTAGATGTTAGGAAAGTGCATGAAGTTCAAACTTCACCACAAATTAAATGTAATATATGTGAGGACCATAGGCATTCAACTAATGATTTTCTTACAATCCCCACTTTTAGCGAGGTTCTTTAAGAGCAAAAACGTCCTGTCAATTTGACTTCCAAACCTAATAATGCACCTTATCCTCACACTTATAATGCCGAATATAGAAGTAATCCAAATTTTTCTTGGAAAATTAATCAACACATCCCTCCTCCTCCTCCTTCACATGCATCTTTTCCCTGCCAAGCTCACTTAACTGTTGGTTAACCATTTTACCCAAACCAAGGTATCTAAGCCCTCAAAAAGCCCTTTGAAGATCCCATGCAACAAATGGCCAATACCGTGCAACAATTCATGCAAAGCCAATCCAATATTAATAACCAAACATCACAAGCCATAAATGATATAAGGAAACTTTGACAAAGATCACCACCGCTCTTAGCACTTTAGAAAAAGAAAAATTTCCAACCCAACCATTGCCAAACCCACAAGGGCAATTTTCTCAAATCTAACCACTCTTTGAAGATCCAAATCTTAAGCAAGTTAACGCAATCACTACCTTTAAAAATAACAAGGTATTTGATAAGACAATCCTTGAAACAAAGGATGATGGTAAAGCCTCTTAAACACTTGACAAAAATTTCCAAGATTCTTTCCCTACACTTGATAATGATGTTAAATGTCATATACCCGCTCGTTTCCTACAAAGACTTGTGCCTCTTCAAAAGGATAAGCATCAAGTGGAAATACTTGAGATTTTCAAACAAGTGACGGTCAACATACCATTACTTGATGCAATTTAACAAATACCTACTTATGTTAAATTTTTGAAAGAGCTTTGCATGATTAAGAGAAAACTAAATGTAAAAAAGAAAGCCTTCTTAACCAAGCAAGTAAGTGCTATCATACAATGCTAAATTCCACCAAAATACAATGATCTCGGATTCCCCACTATAGCTTGCATGATAGGCACTTCAAAAATAGAACAAGCTGTGCAGGATTTGGGTTCAAGTATCAATCGACTTCCCTTCAAAGTATATGAACAACTTGCCCTTGGTGAACTTAAACCTACTCCCATAATACAATTAGTGGATAGGTCAATTAAAAAGCCTAGGGGGGTTGTAAAGGATGTTTTGGTTCAAGTTGACAAGTTTTATTATCCTATAGATTTTGTTGTTTTGGATATCTAACCTCATGCTCAAAGATCTTTTCAAGCACCCATAATCCTTGATAGGCCATTTTTGGCAACTTCAAATACTTTGATCAATTGTAGAATTGGAGTTTTAAAGTTAACCTTTGGAAACATGACTTTAGAACTCAACATCTTTCCTACTATAAAGCTACCATGTGATTTGAATGAATTGCATGAAGTGAATTTGCTTGGAACAATCATGGAAAAAAACACTTGTTGAAAATGTTTTTGATGCTAAAGATGATTTTGTTGATTTTAATGATGATGTTGTTGATTCAATTTTTTATGAACTAATTGATGAATTATGTTCTAACTCTTTTGTTAGTACCTTTGATAAAATGAGGAAATTAAAAGTGGAGGCTCTATTTGACCAACCATTGCCACCTTCAACTGAAAAGCCTCCTACTTAGTAACTCAAGCTTCTTCTAAAAGAGCTTAAGTATGCATTCTCATTCCCATTTAATCCAACTGGACTAGTCCCTGATAGTGAAAGATGTTTTCAATAAAAGTCATAAAAGAAAAAACATATTTGTTTTTAATTGCTTTGTCTAGTTTTTCTTTCTTTCATTCCTTGATTTGGCTTTCCATGAGGTAATATCTCTTTCCCTTCTCTTTTGCTTTGCATTAAGGAGAATGCATGACTTAAGTTGGGGGGAGTTACTTTGCTAAACTTGCTTTTTGTTAAGAATTTGAATTCTCTAGAGCTTAAGGGACTAGAAAGTATGGAAGATTTGCTATTTTAAGTTTCTATTGTCAAAATTTTTATGCTTTAGATTAGACATTTTGAAGCTTTGAGTTACATTATCTCATATGGTTAGAGTATAATTTTGGTATAATAGATGCATAACTTTTGTTAACTTCTTATATTTTAATTAATGGCTACTAATGCTTCAACTAAAAGATGCTCTAATGAATCATATTTCTTAAAAAAATAAGAAAAAGAGATCATTGCAATAATGGAAAAGGCTACCTACTACCGGGTTTGCTTGAGCCGTGTACAAGGAAATAAGACAACTTTTAAAGTGTAGTAGAGTGTAAGCCACCAAATTGATGATTTTGAATTAGAAACATGATCAAGAACATTGATTTTTCTTTAAAGTTGAAGTCATTAGTTGTCTTTTAAGAGATCTTTGAGTTAATATTTGAATCCTAAACAGACATTAAGCACTCAACACTAGTGATTTATATGTTTCCTGTGAATGAGCTTTGAGAGATGTTGATGAGCTATTATGCTTAAATATGATCTAGCCTACATTACTTTCGATGTTTGAAGCTTAGACTAGATCTAATATATAGCATACACTTCGATTTGAGTAAACTATGATTTAACTTATCTCTTATCTCTTTGATCGCTTTTGTTTGCTAGAGACAAGTGAAATGTTAGTTGGGGAGTGTGATTAGTTGTGAAAATTTCTTGTGAAAATTTCACGCCGGGGGGCGATTTCATGCGGTGGCGCAGAGCGTTTTGCGCCGCGGCGTCGATGCTAATTTTTACGAAATTAAAGATTTTTAAATACCGAGCGTGTCCCAGTTTTCATTTTAAAAGAAACCAGCCCTTCCACTTTCATTATTCGCGCGACAAAGGGACGAAGGAGAAACGAAAGAAAGAAAGAAGAAGAAGAAGAAGAAGAGGAAGGAGAGAGAGAGAGAAGAGAGAGAAAGCTTCCATTTTTCGTGAACTCGTCGATACCACGTAGGGGATCTTCTTCTATTCATCTCTATCTCTTTTAGTTGATGAAATGGGCAGAATGGGGAAACCTAGGGTTTGTGGTACTTGTCCTATGGCTTGGGTTTTTCTTAAATAGATTGTAGATTTGTCAAATTTAGAGTTATATGAGTTACGTAGGGAATTAGAAACATGAATGTGTGTATGTGTGTATGTGTGAATTTTGAGTTACGTGCATTATGGGGTTTTGCCGTGAATGAGTGTGTGATACGAAAAACACGTAAATGATGATGGTAATGGATAAATGAGAGTGATTTATTGTGTTTAGAAAGATGTGTGTGCATTAATGTGATGGCTTGGGTGTTAGGCCTTCGATGGGCCCACGGTCAGCTTGGGATCCAAGGGGGAAACACATATGTTTTATATTGGGTGTTAGGCCTTGGGTGGGCCTGCGGCGATCGTAGGATCCAAGGGGAAACATATATGGTTTGTTTCGATGTTAGGCCTTACATGGGCCCGCAGTGACCGTGGGATCTAAGGGGAAACACTTGTGATGAAATAGTACGACGAACTGAGAGATAGAAATGGTTATGAGTATGGAAAAGTTTGTTATATGTATTTGCACATGCTTTCAATTAAAATATTATAGATTTGAATATGTTGTAAGATTTCCTACTGTGCCGTGCTTGCTTACCCCTTTTCTTCCACAGGTACCAGAGGTCAAATATTGGGCGGGGATGTTCCAAAGCTCACCTAGAGACGTCTGAGAAATTTAGAAATGAACATTTGCATACACCATGTATTTGATAAATTATGTAAAAGGATATTTGAACTTTTGTATCAAATTCATGATTTATGTATTAAATTTTATGGACTGTTGCATAATTTTTACATGATTTCATTTCATTTACATGGATGGCCCCTGGGGTTCCTGTATAAGGGATTTCGGGTCGCCACAGGAACATCCACTCAACGAACCTCAGTGTCAAACACTATTATTCCAATACGAAAATCTTCTAGAGTATCGAAACCTCCAGAAAGATACAGGTTTCTACATGAGNCAGGATTTCGAATCATTCTTAGTGGGAGAAACTGATCATGGTGATAATCCTAGAAGTTATGAAGAAGCTATACTGGATAGAGATTCAGGAAAATGGCTAGTAGCTATGAATTCTGAAATAGAATC
>JANLJB010003715.1:0-19670 GCA_026212285.1 Bursera cuneata
AAACATAAGTAAAAATAATAATATCTGTAGTATGGGAAATTACCTAACGCTTTGATTTTAGCGATTCTCTAGAAGTATTAAAACTCGAAATTGGGTCACGTGTGATCAATGCATGGAGTTGGCTTGTAATATTGTGATAAATATTGTGATAGAGAGCGTGGTTACGTCGATGGCCAGAAAAATCAATCAATTAATTATTGAGAGCAAATGAATTTCCAACTAGAGCAAGACAAAGGCACGATGGATCTTGTAATTTTCAACCACCTAATCACAACAAAAAGTCAAAGAAGATGGGTCCGATTTCAATTTCTTCATTATTTAACCATCATATATTCCCCGATCCCTAGCCCTAGCTAAGACCCATTTGAGAATGTACACACCTTTCTATAATACTATTTTATTTTATTTTTAATTTTTGTTCTTTCAATTCCAATTCCACTTTCCACGAGTAAAGCCAAATGCAATAAAATAACAAAATCAAGAGAACGAAACAACAAAATTCTTCTCTTTGGGTCTACAAGTCCACCAATAAAGCTTTCATTCTCTAGGCAAATTCTCTCTTGTGCCTCCCAACTTGCTCATGCAATTTATTTTCTTTAATAATGAAACGACTTTCGATCTTCTGCCTCGTATTATTTTTATATTTGTGTATATTCTTGTGTGGCGACAAATATATGGTATTAAACGTCAAATCTAGGATATGAGAATGTAGAATTTTGTCACATGAACTATATATTCTATATGTATTCTTGAAATTTACGTTTAATACCATAATAAATTTTATATTAATCTTCTTGCATGATCGATACGTTACACGTATTTAATTTTTTATTTCATGAATTCATCGCGCAATTATCATAAAAAATTATGGGAAAGATTTTTTTCCAATATAACGTATGATAAATGTTGTGCTATCTATCTATCTATCTATATATCTATATAATTCTGAAGCATGAGCCTATATAGTTGACATGTAGGATGACAAGTAGGATTTTNTTAGGCTTTAGATTTTTGATAAGTAAGCTTTACTTGAAGGTAATTTCAATAACTTTTAATATTCAATTCATTTATTAAATCTCTTTTAATATGTTATTTAAGTATTTGAAGGTTTTTTAAGTTAGGAAGTGAAAGTGAAGAGGTTGAAGGTTTTAATGTGAGTTAAAGATGGAGGATGAATGGAAAATGAATGTATAAAGTCATGTAACCTTCATGTGATTATGACATATATTTATTTTGGGTGGTTTATTTTCTCTTATAAATAGGACTATCCTTGTGATTCTTAAAAAATAATAACATTCATANATTATTTTACATATTTATTCACTTTTATTTCAGAGATTTTTGGGCAAAGAATGATATTCTTTTGGTGGAGCTTTGAACTCAATTATTTGTGCAGAGTTTGTTTGAGCTATACGATGAATAGTTGGGCTGTTGTATCTTGGAAGAGATAAGTCATTGAAAAAAAACTACTGCACCGGGTTCTAAACTTTGCCAACCGTAGAGGATTTGAATCTCCTTAAAGAGAGAAGATATACGTGCCTCAGTCTGTCTGATTTCATCATTTTCTTATTTATTTTATAACTCTATTTTTTATTTAATTGAAAAAAATAATATTAAATAAACATAACGCGCAACGCGCGGGCTTTGCACCTAGTTGATAATAGAGTCATGCTCCGGCGCATTGAGAAATAGAGGAAAATGGGTATTAATTTCCAACTTTTTTTATATATATTTTCTTCAAATTTTTGGAAAATAAGAAAACGTTGCACCGACGCAACGGGAGCATGATAGCTAAAGGCTAATAATTTGACATCACTAGCTCAACGTAAAACTTGATTAAAATGGGTTTAGTTGAATTTACAATGAGAAGTTAGCATGACGTTGTGCAGACGATTGCAAAGACTAGAGGATAACACCAATTTGGCAAATTTAGAACATGATTTGCATGAAATGGAAAGTTATACAAACCAATCACGGAGTGGAAACAAATTGGATAGACAAACAAATATAATTAAAAAAATAAAAATAAAATAAAAGGTCATTCTCCATCGATATCAACAGCTAGCTGCATGTTGCTACCCAGCCCGCCCCTCATTATATTTTTTTCTAACAAGAAAACACAATCGTATGAGCATAATGTTTGACATTGATATATATATATATGATATGATATGATATGCATTTGGACAGCTAGAAGCTCTTCAATCAATAGAAGCAAACATGATTATTCAAACTTTATACCTAATTCAATGCCTTGAGGTTGAAAAGTCTTGGTGGGGGCAAGCAACCCCAATTCATTGTCAATCATTGTTCATTCCTAAATATTTTAAAAGCTTTATTATATTGATTAAACGGCCACGCATCATCACTTCGCAATACTAATCATCAACGCTGTTTAAGATTTCGAAAGATAATTTACATGCAACGGACGAGTAACAAGTAGAAAATTTACGTAGGGAGTCTTGACTAATTACAGTGCTGCTATTATTCTTCGCGATTTCCCAACTCTCACTAGATGGTCTCTTTGAGTTGCTAAAAAGGGGAATGCCATGCAAGCGTTCGTGTAAATATATGAACTTCACATACGATTTGTGCAACTGCAACGCATTGGATGCTATTCTTTGACATTCTGCAAAGCATAGAAACAAGAGATCGGAAAGGGAATGCATTTGGGTCAAAAGATTTGGCTTTGGTTAACCAAAAGCAGGTAAAATTTAGCAACAATATTTAAATAATACACATGACCAAAGTCTAATATTTAGACTTAAAACAAGCTCGTAATTAATATTCGATATGCCTTGATTCTAGGTAGTGTCTCTTTCGGGGACTCTTTGCTTTTGACAAATTTATTGCAGGCCAGTGGGGGGCTTACGTCGAGGTAAAATTAGGGTTTTAAATTAATTAATTAATAATGAGTGGCAGTGGCTGGCTTTAACTTTTCCTTTTGACAAATTCTGTATATAGCTTTTTCAAGATGTCAAGATGTAGTAGGTCATCTTGATATTATTATAAATAAAGTCACGTGGGTGGGATGTCGAGTCCTTTTAACAATGAAAAAATATGCTTATGAGAAAGCAAAATTCGTTGAATTTGAAGAAGAAGAAGAAGAATTATAGTCCCTCTTGTAACTTCCTCAAATGACGGGATTAACAAAAACCTAATCTTTACTGTTCATGGACCACCACGCCATGCTCCTTTAATTTAAATTTTTAATGTGTCACAATTAATCCCTCTTACATATTATAAATTAAAGTTTATATCTCAATTTATATATCTTAAATAGTATAGTATCGTATTATCGTACAAGTTCATTAAATAATATCATAAATCAATAATCAATATCGTAATACTTGGATTGCGATAATCGTAATTATCATTGTAGTTGATGGATGCATATTCACGCGTTCTAACTAGTATGTTTGGTTCATATATGTAACCACACTATTGCTTTGACAATTAAATAAAAGAATATAGGTGATCATCAATAAGAAAAAAATGTATTAAAAAATTAAACTACAATTATATCCAATTTTTTAATTTTTTTTTTCAAAAACAATAAACATATTTATTTAAAAGGAAAAAGACCTCCAATACCCATCAACCCATCTCATTGATTCGTTTCCTTCATCAAACCCTAACTTGAAAGATAGGATTACCATAGTCAAGATTGAAAAGTCAAATCCAAGACCAATAATGCCCCCATCGAGCAGCCGAACCCAGAACTTTGTTCTAATGAGCGAAGAAAATTGAAATTCAAAGCCAAAAAATGTAGGTGTAGGACGGCGGGCAATGCCTCCAAATCCAATTGCACCGTTTAATTTGCTCTGGAATGAAAGCTTAATTTGTCTGATTATGTCTTCAAATTCCAACCCTCCAAACTGCATCCATCCACCACTTTTTCGCTAATAAAATCAATAAAAATTATTGAAAAACACAGTTAATATACGTATAATACACCCAAGCTGAATGTTTGTATGCATTTGATGTCACACAATTATTAAAAGGGTTGTTGCATCGTAAGAAATATTTTCTCGATAATGTTTATATTTATACAACCGTATCAATCTAAAGATTTTATTATACAATTACATATTATTTCTAAAATAAATAATATATATTATAATCATCAAACCATTATAACAGAGAGGAAACCTACAGTATCTTTTGTATAATATCAGTGAGCAATCATTTATATTATACATCCGAGGGTAAAATAGTATTTTTCAATACAGCAAAAGAAGAGAGGAGCAATTTTTATTTTATGAAACATGAGAGGATGTTAATGATATTTACCCAGGTCCGTACCGTTCAATAAAAGTCCCTTTAAATAGCGTTTGGTAAAACTTGGACGGTGGCTGGCTAGTAGCGGTGGCTGCTAGTAGCAGAAGCTAAAATCCCATTATAAGCTGCTGAACCTACTTGAGGGAGGACCCAGTATTTGCGTGCCGTGCCGTATTCATTGTCTCTTCTCTTGTCTTTTCAGATTTTTTCACCCACACCCCTGAGATTTCTATCGAAAGTTTCCAAAATTATTAAATGCTAATTATTTGTGATAATATTACTTAAATATTTTTTTACCAAAATTAATTAACAATTAAAGAAGAATAGAGGTTTCTTCCATAATCATTGTAACTAAGTTGGAATATACCCTAAATAGATGTATTAATGATCTCTAAACAAAAAAAAATATTAATAAATAATAAATTTAAAAAAACTTTTTATAAGGGATAAATTAGATTTTTTTAAGTTTAAATTTTTTATATATTATTGTTAAATATTTTAAAATGTTAATGAATAAAAAATTATAAAAAATGAACTAAAACTAAGGAATAGTTGTAAAGTAATCCGTATTTAAAATTTGTAAAATAGAATATTTTTTTATTGTCCAATACCATCTTATAATATAATATTAAATATTTTAATAACTGAGTATCTAATGTCGGAAAGCTATAAGTTATTAGATACCATCAAATATTTATATTGAATATATGATGTTTGATCCTATTATGATTTTTTATTTTTTTTTAAATTAAATTTTAATAATATTTCTTAATTAAATTTAGCCATTGTTACGAGGATGTCTAATTAATATAAAATACAAAAGAATAGTGATGATGATGATAGGGTGTAAAGGCAGAGGCATACATACAGAAACAGCAGCCAAGCAAAAAGAATAGAGACACAGAAACACGTAGTCTACGTCACTTTGTTCTCTAGCTCGGCGATTTGACGAGACTTATCAAAACTCTCCTCTCTCTGTCTCTCTCCATCGCGTAACGTTCACTCAGTCAAAAGTAAACCAACCCATTTTTTTATAAATTAATTAATTAATACTGATTTTTCATTAAAATCAAAGCAGATTTTTGTGATTTTCCAACACATTAATCGAGGACTCGCACAACGAAAGAAATTTTGGTACTGTGCAACACTGGAAGTACCCGGCGCCCTCGAAGCCGCACAGTTTATATTATTTTTCAATTCTCTTTTATTGCCATTTATTCAGATTCAGATACAATAAATAAGGGCTTCGTTTTATTGGACGTATTGCGGAACCTTTTCGGCCAACTTGAAATCATTCCCATTTGTGCAGGAATTTCCATCATTCTCTTTGCTGCCTCCTGCAACTGCATGCGACCATCATCATAACGCTAACGCCATGCACGCCCCACACAGCCACGGATGGCAAAAGGTTTCCTGATTCTTCAGAAATCAGAATTAAGCTACTTGCTAGTCCAACTGTTCATAAGCCCTTTTCCCTGCTCTGCCACATATGATCATCATCATTTGAGAAACCCTTCTTTGAATTGAATTCTTTCTTTCAATCTTTTGTTTCTTCTGCTGTACAATGCTGCTTAATTAAAACTCATTTATGGTTTTCGACCGTACTATCATTCATTCATTCAATTTCTTTTTTCTTTTCTTTTTACCTATATACGTGTATATATATTCACTTTCACCTCCATTATCCTTTCGCAATTTGTTTGTTTTTTTACTTTGGCCAAATACATCTATAAAGAGAGAGAGACATCTATCATATTTCATACTTTGCCCCAACTATGATACAGCAATAAATTTCAATTAGCACGTACACATGAGTTAAAATATTACGTACTTTTTATAATGGTTTTGTTTTACTTAAATAATACATGTATAATAGTATATTGTACTTAGTCAACAGGAAGTCAAATCTAATGATTGTTTTGTGATTTGTAAACTTACTATAAATATTGATTGAAAAAGTATTTGATAATCGATATGGATGCATACTTTACAGCATGGGTAGTGGCACATTAAAGTAATCATTGCTTCGAGCGGGGAGGAATTAATTTGGCAATAATATTATTATACAAAAGAGGGCTTGAATACTCGTAGGTGTATTTTATGAAACAAATCAATCAAAATGTGTATATATATACCTATTGACTCTACTTATACGCTGATTGATTGATTGGGTGTACCAATAAAAGCTTTGGTTACTCGCGTAATTAAGTAAAAATTTARGAAATTATGAGAAATGACCCAAAAAGTAGAGGATGATTTAAAAATTAGTGAAGTTTATTTTTTTTATTTGTCTAACCATCCTTGGTACAATGATAAGAATATTCATCCATATATAATATATAAATTTATCTTTTTATTTCTAATAATTTTTAACTGGTAGATAATTATCGAAAAGTTATCAAATCGTCATCTATAATCATTAAACTCATTAGATAATAAAAAAAATTGTTAGATATAACCATCAGATTCATTAAATAGTTATCAAATTAGACTCGTTAAACAGTCACCGAGTAAGAGAGAAACGAAATGGATTACGTAAAATTTATGAATTGGTGTTTCAGAAGACCTATAATTTTTTAAAAATTATTAAAGAATTAATCAATAGCATAATAATAATAAATTAATGGAGGAAATTACGTCATCGAAACCATCTCAAATTACAACACGAAACAGCCTAGGATGCGAAATGGCATAGCTAGAAGATGAACCGGCTGTTGGCACGTAAGTCAGTGTTACTTCCTCACCGGCTGATCCTGACATGACATGTTGATGTTGCATGGATCCGGTGAGTACTGAAATGACGCGCTCCTGACTCGGTGAGCTTGACTATACTCTCTATAGTACATTAACAAAGTCAAACGAGAAACTTCAACCAGTCACTTGAAAAGTCAAGTCTTAGTTCTTCAATTTACTTGATCTGTTCTTACTCATTATTTTATTATATTTTTAATAAATTTTCCGAATTTAGCATCGTAATCATGAAAATATAAAATTTTATTTATATATATAATCTCATATTTTATATTACATAGAGCTTCATCTCCTTTATTGTTTTAATACATTTAATGCTTGCCCCTTTGTGTTTTGAGATTATATGACGCTCTTTTTCACAAATTTCTCATAGTAATTCAATGAGATATTCGGATGATCGATTTTTTTTTTCATTTTTTGCTTTATTTTTTGAATAAAAACAAGCGAGATTTTTATTTACTCAATCCAATTTTTTTAATTTATAATATAATATTAAAATTAAAAGTTTCAATTTCAAATCTTTTCAAATTTATATTCGACGAATAAACTATTTATTTTTTATTTTCCATAACTCTTAGATCTATGTTTCACAGGAAGAATCCTCTTAATTTTAAATTTAAATGTTAAACCCTTGCTTGATAGTTAGGCTTAGGATTCAAATAATTGATCCCCACCCACTTTATAAAACAATTTAGTAATATATATACAAAAATTAAATGAGAAAATTTATTGATCCCTCAATTAAATTTTGAGAAAATACTTAACTTTAAACTTTTGTTAAATTAATATTTATCTTTAAAAAATTAACACTTATCCTTCAGATTTTTTTAAAATAAATATTAATTTTTATAAAAATAATTTTAATTTTTAAAAAATAAATATTAATTTTATAATCGTTCATAATTAAATATTTCTTAAAATTTATCTAGGAAAGAGAAATATCACAAAATTAAACTAAATAAAATTTGACCTCCAAAAGCACTCCAGTACTACAGTATGGCCGTATTTATCATAAGAGCTCAATTTAGTAAATCACATAAAGATTCCAACACTTCATTATTATTTATTAAAATGGAAATTATTTATTAAAATGGAAACGGATGAGAAGGGAAACATGTGACGTACGCGCAAGAGGAGAGAGTATCATAAAAAATTACACCAATCCAGTTGTCGCAACAAGAATTATAATAAATGCGCGTGAGAGTACGTACAAGTGCGCGTATTCCGAGACTGTGTGATAATAATTCCTTGCAGGACAGGAAATATTGGATATTCTTTCAGACCTCAATAAATTCATTTTGTCCTCCACGTTGCCAGACAGCAGAACGACACTTATCCGTAATTAACCAAACTTGAGGGGCTTTTCAGAAAAATACAATAATTTATAGAATCTTTTTTTTTTGGGAAATCTTAATACATACTAGAGCACAGTACCGAGCTTGCAATTAACATTAAATTTTAAATTTTAATTAATAATTATATGTCACATATAACATAAAATTTAAGAGAAGAAGGTTATAATTTAGTATTCTTTAAATATCATTTTTTGACTTTTCAATTGTTGAATTGGTATAAATAAATACTTATATATCCATTGATATCAAAATTTGTAGTTTAAAATTTAAATTATAATAAGTTAAACCTTCGTCATGATATATTATATATTTTATATTATAAAAAAATTAAATTAAAATAACTTTATGTGTTTATTTATTTTTTAAAAGTTCAACAAAAAAAAAAATAATAATTGAGGAGGAGACAAACCTTAAATTTCTTTACATTGACAATTAATACTACCTAAGATTTAATTTAGGGTTCATTGAAAAATAATTCAAATTAAGAGATTCTGTTTAAATTTGATAAATTTCATAAAAATTTAAACGTTATGATCTATTGAGCGAACGTTATTATTTATCAGATAGTTATATTAAAAAGCTTATATATATATATATATTACAAATTGATTATTAAATGATCATTCAACAATACCACATTAACATTAATAAAATAAAAAACTTAATGAGATATGTAATAATATTCTTATGTTTTACATATAATTGATAAAATGTAGGGTCTCACATTCATGTATAAAGCAAATACAAGTATCTAGTATAAGTATCAATAATATCGGTACAATAGATGATAGAAAAAGCAACACATATAGCACACAATTCGTTGGTTTGACTTATTGATGACATGTTGTATGTACGCACAATAATTTTGATCAATTTGATATTATATATCAAATACGCACATTTGAGATTTTACATTAATATTAAATTTAAAAATAATAACAATAATAATAATAAAGAATATTGAAACATGTTTCAGCAAATTAGGTGAAAAATAATTGAGGCTGGTGAGTAAATTGTACGAATTTTCATAAGTCGGCACCTAGAATGATCAAATAGGCTCACGGTCACTAACGTGATTGATTTTGATTGAATTCCGGTAGATCCCATCCCTTTTTTTCCAAATACAAAACAAATAAAATTCCTTATACGGAACTCATCATGTTCTCTGCCCTTTACGTGTTTCTCTTTCCCATGATCTCACCGTTGATTCTTCCTTGATTTTAAGATGGATAGTTTCTCATTGCCTTTCGTTTCGCTTTCGTGTCTTCGTAGTTGACTTTTTCCGATTAAAAATTTGGACGTGAAAGCTACAGTTGTAAAGATTTTCGAGTTTTGACCCGGTCTTCCACAGCGGTGAAGGTTAGTGTTACCCTGCGCACCTCTACTCTCCCCAGTCCCCATGTCAAGGCCATGCACACGTCACCTTTTAATAAACTTTACTTTAAAAATGATTTTATAATTTCAGAAAATAGTTTCTAAAGTGACTTACCATTTTCCAAGAATAATATAATTGCTGAGGCGTGGGGCATTTCGTGTTTGTGAAATCGCCTACAATTTACGCACCGTATTAAATGCGTCTCTCGTGGTAAAATTTGATGCGATGTCTAATAAAATGAATCGTGTACTTCAATTCCTGCAACGACCCATCACAATTCACAAGAGAAACATTTCAAATTTGTGACCTATAGGTTATAACATATACCCAATATTATTAAATAAATAAATAAGATTATAATAATTTATATCTAATCACACAATACATTACATTTAATAATTATAGATATAAAATTTAAGTTTATAGGTACTGAATTAACAAAATTAAGTGATAAATTTAAGATTGAAGGTCGAAGATTGCCTCAATACATATTGTGTCTTAAAAATATACAAAATTTGAGACCAAAACTTCAAATGTACTACATATTTGCATGTTTATGAAAATGAAACAAGTCATTATCATATATCAATTTTCTAAATTGAAGTAACATATAATTCTATAGTAAAATGATAGATCAATAACATTAACTTATGCTACATGTTTTAAACGCAGGAAATAGAATAATGATTTCATAGAATGGAGAGGGGAGGGGTTGGCACTTGCCATAACTAAAGAGGTTGCTTCTACAACTAAAGAAACGTGTGATGGTCAACAATTCAATATACAACTTCACAATTAATTACATGAGGAGATATGTACTATTTTTAGTCTAGTTTCAGGCACCCCCTCCCTATCGACAGAATTCTAGGCATGCAAGTCCTAGATTTGGACCGTATAATACAAACAAAGAAGCAATCAATCAAAGAAGGGCACATCTGTCTTTTCGTAATAAAGTAAGAGGGGCAAAATAGTCTTCGAGAGAGAGTGGCATTCTGCCCCCCCTCCCCTAGAGTAATACAGTCAAAAGATTGTATTAAATTTTAATTTGTCATGGGAGAATAAAAATGAAAACAAAATAAAAAAATATTGATGGGTGTGTTTGTGAAATGTGATGATGACAACGTTGGCGTATTAGAATTTTGTATAAAAGAGAGAAGAGGGAGAGAAGGAGAGAGGTGAGAAAGAAGAAACGAAGGTCAAAGCATGGCAGTTGAGGTTTAATGGTAGTATTGGAGTAATGATTTTAGTGGGAAGCAGATCAGAAACTCGTGATAAGGAATTTTCATCTTTTGAATCTCTCTCTTTCATTTGTGCTTTCTCTTTCTCCTTCTTTTTATCTCTCCGAGTGTGCAATTGCAGAGAGGGAGAGAGACAACAAAAGCAGCAGAAGCCAGGGATTATCAGTCCTCCTTAAGGAATTTACAGCTTCGTCTCTTCCTTTTCTCGTGATCTTTCTCTCTCTTTCTTGCCATTTTGCTTCTTATTTATTTCCTTTACACGCCTGCGTACTGCCTGTCTTGTTTCTTTAAACCTAGACACTTCCAACAAGGTCCAGAATCACGAAAGAGAACACCTCTCCTCTTTTTACAGCCAGAACCAAAGAGGGTGTTCGTTTTTTGGAAATTTTTCTAGAGGCTGAGTTTAAAGTTTTGTTTAGGTGTTTGAATTATTCGTTTTCATTTGTGTTTGCACTGAAAAAATAATCTTTTAGAAGTGAAAATAATGGGTAGTTGTGGGAGGAGTGGAGCTGTGAGGCAGTATATAAGATCGAAAGTGCCTCGTCTGAGATGGACTCCTGAGCTTCATCACTGTTTTGTCCATGCCATTGAGAGACTAGGCGGCCATGAAAGTAAGGTTCTTTCTTTCTCTCAACTCTTTTTCATTTTTATTTTTCAAAAATAAAAAATAAAAATACATTCTTTCTGTTGTTGTCCTTGTAGAAGCTACGCCTAAACTTGTTCTTCAGTTGATGGATGTGAAAGGACTTACCATTTCACATGTCAAGAGCCATCTTCAGGTTTGTCTCCTTTGGTATTAATATCTATCTATATATATATACCCACACACGTATATAAATATTTGTTTCTTTTCTTTACTAGTCTAAAATCGTGTTCTTTGACTGGTTTTTTAATTGCTAACATGGATCGCTTTTTTCCCACCAGATGTATAGAAGCATGAGAAGTGATATAGGAAGACAAGGTATCTACCCATATACTCAGACCTCTTTTTTTTTTTTCACATTCATCTACTATTCAAACTTTGTCATCTTGGAAAAATGAATCTTATGAGCTGTCTTTGGTCCAATATGGTTTTGTCTATGCATTAAAGGGCAGGCCATTAATTTTTTGTTTTAAGTTTCCCATTTCGGTTCCTATCCAAAGCTCAAAATCAGGTTTCATGAAGTCACATTTTAACAATTGTTTTGGAAATCTTAGCAGCTGCTGCATGCTATCACTACTTCATTTATTATATTGTTCCCTTTCTCTTTCAGTTTATTCTAGAATAGATTAGACCAGATGTTTCCTCACATCCTTTCAGATCATCCAATATTGGCATTTCGTATGAAAATCCACAATTTTAATTCCATCGCTGAAGCTGCCTTTTCTCATCATTATTATTGTTAAAGCAAAGACCAATTTGTCTTTATTAACTTTTCTTCCTTTCAAAGTGCAAATAGATACATGCATCGTCTTACAAGAAAAGCTTATACTAACATATATGGGCGTGCGTCTTGCTTTGTTTGTGACAGATAGGAGTTCCACTCAACAAAGAAGACAATCTTTTGAGCACCATGATGGGAGTGTTGATGAAGTAAACGATAATATTGGCTTTCAGCAGCTCTCTTCAGAAGCTCATAAAGAACCAGATTCTCAGTGCGTTCACACTACTCACCCTTCAAAAAGGTTTGTGCTTTGCTTTACTACCCTGAAGGGTTCCATTTCGCACTTACCAAGAATGACACTAAAAGTTGATTCTTAGTGCTAAAAAGAAAACATAGATTTGCATTATATGATCCGTTCTTTTCAATCTCCTACTTTTCTTCTCAACTTTTTAATTTTTGTGTTTTGATATTTATTTAATTTTGTCATCAGAGCTAGAACCGAGACGAGGAGTTCAATCTGTGATCAGAATCTGCAATGCAGCCAAGGAATATGTGATACTACTGTCCCAAATCCGTACTCTTTTGATGATTATGTGGAGCAGAGGAAGGGTTGTGGTGGTTTCAGATGCGAGCAGACCCATTCTCATGCTCCACCATCACCCTTCTCTCTGCCACATGATCTTCCCAACCTAAACTCTTTCCAATATGCTCATGCTCATGCTTTGCCAGAATCTCATCTCCTCAAGGTACACTTTTTATATAAATCCTCTCTGTCTCTCTCTCTCTCTCCCTCTCTTATTTCTTTTGCCAGCTTTTCTGATAGCGTTGAGTGTAATGTTGGTTTTTGGTGCAAGTTTCTTATAGTTACAGCCATGTCATGTCTAAGATTATAAGCTGCTCTTTCTTTCTTTGTTGTTTCCTGATATACAATTGACTTCATGACCAGTGGATGATGGAATATCCATGCTTTCTTTTTCTCTCTCTCTCTCTCTTTTGTTTCGTTAATAAATGTGTACTTTTTTGTCACCTGCATGTAGTTGTCCAGTGTATTTTCACTTCAGCTTTTGGGAAAAGCACTTCCCTTTTTAGGTTCATCGCTTCTTGAACTTCTGTTGCTCTATTTAAACTCTCACCTAAGTGCCTACACTATCACCTTTGTTTACCCTTTTAAAAGCACTCTGGTTAGATAAATTAACCATTCTATATATCCAATTTAATATTTTTCTTTTTTGTCCCTTGAGAACGTAAAAATACTTAATTCGAGTTCGTCCTATAGGTGGTGGAAGGGGAGAACAGAACATTCAGTGGTCCAATATACCTCATTATTGTAGCTAATGGGGGACCTCTTGCCCTTGAGAAGGTCCAATTAATGGATATTCAAAATGCTCTTTAATTGCATTCGAACAGTGTACTTTTTAGAACCAACAGTCATTCTTATAGTTTTCAGTGGTAGCTACCGCTAACCCTTCATTGATGATAGCCCCTACTTAGATTTTTTTTTTTTTTTTACCTCATTTCATCTAAAATTCAACTTTCAAATTTCATTTATCATTCACTGTGTATAGTTCATTATGCAACACTTTGATTCCAAATTATATCTTATATGACGAAGAATGTGGGTCGATACTCGCATGATTTGATCTTCGAAGGCTTTTCTTCGTTAAGTATGCAATTGAAATTCAATGTGTTTGTACTTAAATCAGTTTATTTGATTCCTTTCTTAGGTTGACAAACTAGAGGAGGATCAAATTCGCTCACAAGAGAACAATTCATGGAGACGAGCAGAGAAGAAAGAAGGCGCCGGCGGTGGTTATGAGTTGTCGTTATCACTCTCACTGAATCAGCCATCTTCCCAGCGAAGTAATGTTTCTTCAACAAGCGAGATGAGTGAGGCAATCTCCTACTCGAGGTCTAATTTCAAAGACTGCTTTGGCTCCTCTTCTGGGAGATATAAAATCAACTTAGATCTGTCCATTGCTCTCTGTGGTACCTAATGGTAGTATCATTGTAAAAATATTTTTTCACTTATGAAGTTCCATCTTTTTATTTTATTAATTTCCTTTACTTCTTAATTTATTTGCATTATTTCTTCATTATATTATAATTGTAAAAGGTTTAGCTTAATTTAGGTCTTGAGTTCCACATTTTGGTTTAAATGTAAAACTGGGACTTCAACATGTTGCTACTGCTATTTAAATATGGAAAGGGTCTCCCCCGTCGCCATTTCAGTGGGCATTGGATTTTTGAAGCTTTTTTTTTTTATTTGTTTAATACTATTACATGATTGTAGCATTATCATAAATAAATTTTCCAAAAGAAAAACGGAAGATATATATATATATATTTTAATAAATTTATTATTTTATCTTACTCATACATATAAAAAATGACTTAATTTTTAAAGGATAATATTAAATTAAATGATCAAATTATCTATTAAAATTATTTTTTATAAATAATATTAACATATATTTGTATTTATTTTAAGGGTAATTTGATCATTTAACTTAATATTGTTATAGAGAAATTAGTTATTTCTATGTGTTAGTAAGGATAAAATGATAAATTTATTAGAATATAGAGGTTAATAGATATTAATTAACATAATTTTTAACTAGAGAACTTGAGAAAATATTTTTTCAAAATTTAAGGATAAGAGATGATAAAAATGGCAAAAGTCTCATATGAGAGAAAAAAATGAAAAAAGTAGTGGTGGTCCATGATAATTATTCAAATAAATATTATATATATATATATAATATTTATTTATCTATGAAAAAGATTGAATAAAATATTAAAATATGTAAATAAATATGAATAATGTGATGATAATAAAATAATGTTATATTAGAGTTGATATATTCTTTGTAAGTGTGTAATTATTTTTTATGAAAATCAATGTCAAGCAAATAATGTTAGAAAAAAGCAGCATCATAGTTTTGTACATATATCAACGAGATAGAAAAGATGAGATAGATCAGTATGTTGTTGAATATTCAGATAATGAAACATGACAAAATTTTATTGATTTTCAAGATATTTTTAGATACTCGATAAAACTAAATCCTTGATGATTTTCCAGATATAAAGGATTCAACATAAAAAAATAATAATTCATTATACCAACTGATGTGATATAATACGAGGGATAAAATGAATATATGAAAGTTAAAATAAAAAATATTGATAAATTTATTTAACCATTCACATAATATCATATTATAATTGATATATAGATTTTGTAACCCATAACGTGACTCTAAAAATATTTCGTGCCAAGGTTTATTGACACCATATTTTTATATAAATTTATACATAAATTATAAGCTATTAATTAATATACTTTAATAATTATTATGACTAAAGCTAATATATTTAATTAATACGCTCTCATAATAATCAATTTTTTATTTAATCTCAACCTTTAGAAATAAAATATATTTATCTAATGACTCACAAATTATATATATAAGAGGATCCATATTTTGATCAACAAAATAATCATCTCCAAGTTGCATCAATTGAAAAGCATAAGAGTTGATATTCCAAAAATGTGAATCGATAACTTTTTATTTCTCAACTCTAAACAAAATAATTAACAAAGACTTGTATGATCATTATATATATAACATGATTAATTTAGACATTAGAGTTCAAAAAACGAATACCAAATATGTCAAAGATAATGTCTTCTTCCTTAGTTTTTTTTTTAATTAATAGTGATTATTGAATGACCTAAGTGTCATTGGATTATTTTCTTTTATCCAAGGTTAGTCTAAAGAAAAGGGTAAGGCTATCTGCATAGAAAATTTATTCTCAAAATCTATTTTCTGAGTACACCATACAAATAAAAAATTTCAATCGTATTTTTAATTAAATCATATTCATAATTTCAAAAAAAATTCATTAGCTAACAAAATTTCAATATCTTCGAATTAATTGAATGAAAAACAATAAATATTTCCAAAAATAATATGATATGAAAAATAAAAAAGAATATTTCAAAAAATAATATGATATGTTGGAGCTTTGGAGGTAAAAAAAAAATGGTAAAAGCCCAACATAAGGTCCAAAGCTTATTGACGAATTGATCGGCCCACTTAAGATTCCCGGAGAATCCAACATATGTATCACTTGGAAAGCCCAAGAGAATAAATAAGAGTTAGTTGCAATCAATTATGCTAAACAATCAATTATATAAAACTAGGGCTAGTTGCAATACATATTTAGATAAATAAATATACATAGAAATTATAATACAATTTATTGTTTTTAATCATTTAATTAAAATTATAAATTTTTTAAATATTTAAGTACTTTAATATTAATTTTTTAAAATATCGATTTATAAACATTTTTAATATGTCAACAAATAAAAGTGAAAACAAAATCAATAATACGTAAAACTACTAGTTTTAGAAATTTCATTCTAGATGTTCAAGTAAAAAAAAATATTTTACTTAAATTTTTATATTTACATTTCAATATTTAATCGAGATTTATTCAGATTTTAGAAAAAAAAAAAAAAAAAAAAAAAAACAAACCTCTTGGAGTCATAGTNAATTTTTTAAAAAAAAAAAAAAAAAAAAAAAAAAAAAAAAAAAAAAAACCTCTTGGAGTCATAGTCTAAGCCAATGACTTCCCCTAAGCAACTATGGCTACGTTCTAGGAGAGCCTCCAAGATAAGCAACCATGGATCGAGACAGCTGGCAACACCTGGAGAGCCCTTTGATGATCTCATATGGCACAAGTAATACGTTATCGTACACTATATAAGCAAATGGGGGTAGAGGTTCAAGTAGGTTAAGTTAGATTGAAAAGCTACCCTCTACCTGCTTTTGAAATATAATGCAAAAATTTATTTCCGAAGAATAATTATGAAAAGTTTATCAAACACCTAAAAAGTTTTTTTTTCTTTAATAATCAGCTTTAAGAATTTTCATAAGAATTCCAAACATCCCAATTGTGAAAGGATAAGCTTTAATATTATTGTTGCCTCCTAACTGATAACTTAATATTTAAGTTTAAGTGATTTTTTGATATGATATTAGAGCAGAAAATTTTGAGTTTAAGCCCATTGTAGTATAAAAAAGAGGAATTTCTTATTATAATAAAATGATAATTACTTTTTTTTTTTAATATTTAATCTTCAAATTCTTTTTTACCTATGGATGTATGGTCCTATAAATTGTATTAAAGGGAAAATTAGGAAATCATTGGATGATTTAAATTTCTTAAACCTTTGGGAGGGAATTGGAAGAAACCTCAAGGGGGGCCGTTGTTATTTACTATTTTTAAAAAATCTCATTCACAAATTAGAAGGCAGAGTTTTGTTAAGAATTAGATCTTCCATTATATAAACAAGAGATTGTAAATCAATAAACAAACTGATAGATTGTCCGTAGCTTATGGTTTGAAAGTAGTTTTTGGGGATGAAAAGGGTGTTTTCTTTGAAGAATCTACAAAGAGATTTTCGCATTGCATTTTAACACAATCTTTTTGTTTCCATGGCTTTTTAACTGTCCTTATATGATACCATCCAATTATTGACAAACTATCTAGGCTAAGCCCTAAGAGATTAATATTGAAATGGAGCAAGCTGGTGATGTAGAGAGGCTATCTGCAAAGAGGTTAGTTTTATTCATCTTAATAGCCTTATGATCATTAAAATTATCCATAATTCTACTCTTTTTAATCGGAATCCTAAAATTATGATCCACTAAATGATGAGTATTACATTAATGATTGCGAAGTGGGTGGTGTAATGATATAATAATTGGTGAAATGATGATGAACTTCTGATGACAATTGACTCCCTCTAGGATTCGGAATCATTCCAATGTACACACTTAAAGTTTTATCTCAGGTTGATGGGCAAAGTTGCTGTAATAACCGGCGGGGCAAGAGGGATAGGAGCTGCCACAGCAAAAGTATTTGCAGAAAATGGTGCCCACATCGTGATTGCTGACATACTCGACGAAATGGGAGTGACTCTAGCTGACGCGATCGGAGGCCGGTACATACACTGCGACGTGAGTAATGAAGCCGATGTGGAATCAGCAATCCAGCTAGCACTTTCCTGGAAGGGACGGTTAGACATAATGTTCAACAATGCTGGAATTTCTGGCCCTGGAGGCAGCATTACCAACCTTGAAATGGACAAAGTGAAGTTTCTAATCTCAGTTAATGTGAATGGCGTTTTACATGGGATCAAGCATGCGGCGAGGGCCATGATCAAAGGCGGAAGAGGAGGCTGCATCATATGCACCTCCAGCTCTGCAGCCATCATGGGAGGCCTGGCATCGCACGCTTACTCATTGTCTAAAGAGGCTATCATCGGAGTGGCAAGAAGCACGGCCTGCGAGTTGGGTAGGCATGGAATCAGAGTGAACTGCATTTCGCCTCATGGTGTCCCTTCCGAGATGCTTCTGAGTGCCTTCAGTCAGCATCTTGGAAAAGTTGATATGAAGGCTGAAGAAGTGAGTAAGATAGTGGGTGAGACAGGAAGTTTACTGAGGGGGAGAGGTGGAACCACAGAAGATGTGGCACGAGCTGCCCTGTTCCTGGCCACCGAAGATGCCGGATTCATAACTGCACACAATCTTGTTGTTGATGGGGGCTTTACATCTGCTTCCAGTAGCATGAGTTTTATCTACCAATAGTCAGCACAAGCCAGAAAGGCAAAAAGAAAAAATTGGTTCAAAGTACTTCGGTAATATAAAATATTTTGAAAGAGTGGATACTAATAGTACATGAGTTTATTTACTTTATATCTACCCTAAAACAAAACACATTCCCCTACTTGGATCAAATTAAACTGCAAGCATCTCCAAATACGAGATATGTTGAAAATTATTTCCAACAACCTAACAACTTGAGTAATCAGACTTTAAATGTATCTTATCAGAGAAGAAATGGATATTTTGGACAAGAAAATCTCCTCCACCAAAATGGAAAAGGATAAAATATTTATTTCTAAAACGATGAAACAATATATAGCATAGGTTTTTTTTAGATACCTGAATGTTTGAAGACTGAAGTTCTCTGGAATTGCATATTAACTTGGAACTTAAAAATTTGCCTTCTGCCCTTGAGAGTTGAGAATATTAGAAACGAATTTAATTAAAATATGAAATTGGACTCAATGAATGAGTAATCTCCATTATGCGGTGAAAGAAATAATGACCACATTAGTATTGGGGAAATGCAATAACCCCCCAATTAAATTTGAAGAAACATTTAGCCCCACATTTTTACTAAACTAACATTTACCCCCCAAATACCTCTAAAAAACTAACACTTACCC
>JANLJB010003726.1:14676-27613 GCA_026212285.1 Bursera cuneata
ACCAAAATACACTATAATAATAAAAAGACCCAAAATTAAAATAATCCAACAATAATAAAATACCCAAAAATAAAATAACTTAAGAAATAACATAGAACATGACCATACTATATCAATACCTTTTGTTCATCTTTTTTTTTTTTAATCATTCAAATAATTATTTGAAAGTCAAATCAAATGTTAATATAATTTCATCAATAACTCTATAAAATGACCATCTTTATTATTATAATTAAATTCTTGAAAAAAATATCTTGTTGATGGCCCACTACTTAAAATAATATATTCTAAGAAATTTTGTTAAATTCGTTTTGTGAATAATAATATAATATATAAATTATTTAGAGTTTCTTAATTAGGATTTCAATGTTAAAATATTTATTAGATTTGAAAGGAATGAACGAAAAATATAATTGTTTTTTATTAAATTGGCTTTTCAACGAATTTAATGTTGTTTACGATTATATTATTCTATTTTATATTCTCAAATTAATGTGATTGATATTGAAAATTTAAAGTGGTTATTTTTGTTTAACTAACATACATATGGTTTTCTTAATTTTAATTTTACTTTTTTTTTTAAATTTACTTTATCTCTTGCAATTATCAAATCATCTTGATCTTTTTTGGAAGATTTGATTAGTTGGAATTACTTAAATATTGCATTTAATTTTTTTTTAATTAATGTTGTTTCAATGTAATATTACTTATTTTTTAGAAAATCCCACAAAATATCCTAACAAAGTTAACCCAATTTCAGATCAATTTTTAATTCTAATATATTTAAGTTAATATGTATAATTTGTTTAAGTTTTAAATAATGAATGGGACATAAAATTTCTAATAGTTAAAGCTTCAAGTAGTTGCTAAAAATGTCATGTTCTTAAAAAGATAGTTATTATTACGGTGTGTTTGATTCGGTTAAATTACACCCAATAATGGGAATAGGAATGGGTTATCCTATTCCTACTGTTTGGTTGGAAAAACTGAACTTTGAAATGGGAATCTGATTACCCCAAGAAAGAGAATCATTCATTCTCCCTAACCCCCCAAACTAGAAAAAAATTAAAAACACGCTTTTCACTCTTTCTGAAAAAAAAAAAATATTTCACCTTACTGTACCACAGACAAAATCTATTCATCTTTATCTCTCTCATATTCAATACAATAATATTATTTTTTAATATTAGTTATTTTATACATTTTTACAAGAGAGTAATTTGAAAAATTGATATTCATTTCAATTCTGGATCTCTATAATCTAAACAGCTTCAAAGGAAATCAGATTCTGATTCCGTACTGAACCAAACAGGAGAAACAAATAACAATTCCGATTTCAATTTTATCCCATTTCCGAAGCTCAAACCAGATAGCCCCTTAATTAATCACTTAAAAGCTATCTTTTTACTCTTTAGATGTTAAATCTAACATTACATTACTAACAGCATGATGATAGATAATATTATGAAAAACGACAAAGTTATATATGATATTAAACTTTAGTTCAGAGTTATTTGTGATATTTCTAAATTTAAATTGTATCTTTGTTATAATACAGATATAAGATTAAAAGTTTTTCATACCATTTCCATCTATAAAGAAAATTAGTGAAGTGCACGTTCTGTATACTGACAAATCCCTACTCAATTATATGTCTTCGAATTACAAATATTTTATCTCTTTGCCAACAATTGAGATTTGTAGGGTTTGATTTCAGTATAAACGACAAGCTTTATATTATTGCCACTATTGAGTTTTGTAGGGTTGGAAGCAGGAAATTCACATTATTTGCAAACGCGATCCCATCATTGCTGTGAAGAATGACCCTCCACCATACTTTGCAATCAAGGTCACCCTTCAAGAAAAGATGCCACTATTAAGTGTTTGTCCACCAATTTCAACTACAACGCCCCACATGTCAAGGATGCATCAACGAAAAGTTTAGACCTTAGACGGAGACTTTAAACTAGAATTTGTAAAAGAATTTTAGTTAATTTTTTGTATTAACAGTACTTCATTTTAAATAGGTTTAAATCTTAACCATAATAGATATTTAAATAAAATTAATATTAGAGAACACTTTAATATACTTTTAAAATCATATTGGTCGTGACTATAATAAGATATGATGTATAGATATACTTTTTTTTATCTTCCCAGTAACATATTATTTTCTTATATGTATAATAATCCTATATTTTGTACTGAAAGAATATGGAAGAAAAATAACTGAAAAAAATGAAAGGAAAATTAGTTAAAGCTTTGAAGAAAGAAAATGATCAAAAGGATTTAACAAAATTTCTGTTATAATATAACTCGCTAGCTCTAAGTTAGAAAATGATTACAAGTGTTCGTTCTCTGGAAAGTATAATTTATAATTTAAATATAATATATGAAAGTAATTGTGAATGTAATGTAAAATATATAATAGTAGTTGTACTTGTAACATAAATCTTATATTTTATAGATAAAATTCGTAATTTAATTTGAAACTTATAAATGTGTATTATTATTCTAGTACACAAGATATAAAACTAGTAATATAAACGTAAATCTAATAAATTCATATTAAACTTATGAATTGTAGCATAGCATTGCAGCCGCATATTATATATAGTAAAACCTCTCTATAGTGATACTCTATATAGGAATAACCTTCATATGGTCATAAAAAATTATGGTCTCAATTTGGGCCAATTATAAATAAGAATAAATTTCACATTTTAATAAGTTATGATTTTTTAGAACCCGTCTTAAGAAACTTGCCTCTACATAGTAACAATTATTTGTGAATTGTAAAAAATATATGCTATATTATATTAACTGTTTAAGATGAAATAAAATATTTTTCTAAAGTTGTTTGAGACAGTGATTATTTTTTATAGTTGTTACCACATCTCTAAACTTGCAAGTACATAATAACTCACCGGCATAGACATCTTCTTGTTGAAGCCAAAATATTTCTAGCTTCTCAAGCACATTTCAAGCTTCTTGGCATAAAACCTTTTGTATTTCTGTACTATCATCCTCAAGATTATCTCCTTCATCTTCTTGTCTAATTGCAGCAATGATTTCTTCTTCAATTAAAGCATACACGACTTGTTACTTATTTGGATGATTGAGAACTACATTAATATCCATTCTATTAGTGTAGTAAAGTCATCGAATCTGATCACTCAATTCTACAATGACTCTTTGATTCTCCTCATCCACTTCATTTGTAACTTGCAACTCTTTGACATTGGGGGCCCTAATTCTGTAATGCTTAAAACAATTGACAAATGTTTGTGGCGTCACATAAATTGACCATGCAACAACCGCATTTACAATTCCATCAAGGACACTTATCTTTGCTGGTTTCAAGACACAATCTTCTGCCCATTTCAAAAGTAGGCAATTAAAACTTGATGATAATAACCTTTGAAATTTCTAATGATGCCTACATTGAATTTTGGAATTTTTAAGATGACTTTGCAATTTTCCAATACTACATAGATACATGTACTAGTTTTTGGAAATGATGTCTATCTCTTTTATCAATGTCTATTTATTAAATTTGACATGCTACAGTAATGAATTATTAATGTAATGCATACTTTACCTCTATATCACTTGCATTAAGGTAACTAAATCAAAACAATATTTTTGGTAAATACTCCTCTATTAAGTTATAACCTCCTCATAGTAATAAAATTAGTTTGATCTCAATATTATGACTATAAAGAGGTTTTACTATATCTATGATGCATAAAATCTGTGTAAGGTGCGTTGATGTAACAGTTTTGACAAACTTAATAATAAAAAATTAATAATTTCTTAAAATAAAAGAAAATCATATTATGCATGTTGAGTATACGATGATATCGTACAATCAATCAATAAATTCTGTTACTTATGTTATCTTTTTCATTCACTTATAATTCATATATAAATTTGAAGGGTGATTTAGAAATAACTTGTAGAGATTCATTGATTGTGATATCCTTGTGGAATCTTAAGATTATCAACATCATCAATTGATTGAATTATAGCATTTGGATTTTCATTAAACCGGACAATTATTTTTCCTTAAAAGACCCTATAAAATAAGTACGTAGCACCTCAAAAGTGGTAACAAAATTTGGGAAGTCATTATTATTTTGAATAATTTACTTCGAAGTTGACCTTTCAAAATTCTTTGCCACATTGTCACCGCCAAAACCATTTATTTTTTCTGGTCATTTGTTTCTTTAATCAGTGAGTTTTAGTTTCTGATGCGATGAACTCCTGCAGTTGCGTTGTTTCCGTTTCGGGAGAATTTCAATGCCTTGAGAATTACCTAAACTGTAGGGAGATACCACTCGTTCTAAAATTTGTAAAAGATGAAGAAGGTTCCTTGTTTATTTTTGTGATCAGACATGGAACTATGTAACATGAACAAATGGGAGAGAAAACATTCTCTTTTGAGATTGATCATTTTATGAAATCGATCATATTAGGTAATGGTTGTCCCTAAAGGTAGATCAATCATATTTTATCGTTCGTATAATTTTTTTTTTCATTGGAACATTTTTTATGGAAGATTCTATTAACACCTAGGTTATAGATTCTGGAACCACTAATCACGTTTGTTATTCTTTGCATAGCTAAGTGAAGTGGAGCTCGAGGCGGTGACACGACCGTGATGGTGGTAGGCAAGTGCGATGAAGCAATCGCACTTTGGCCGGTGAAGTAGTCAGGTAATAAAAATTTGAAATGTATTACTAAATTTATTTATTTAATATATTTAAATAATTCTATCAAATAACATAATTATATTATTTTTTATTATTATTAAAAAAAAAAAAAAAAGGTCTTATTCACACTATGTCCCTAAACTAGATTGACTAGATTTTTTTCTTTTGATTAATTAATTTCTTATTTCGATTTTACCCTCATGCCATGAAATTGAACGGTTAGTACTTTGCAGGTTTCATTGTAATTTTATCAAACCTTAAGGATTTAATTAATTAAAAATGAATAAAAATAATTATAAAAATTACTATTTAATTATATAATTTTAAATAGTACTAAATGTCATATGGCGTATGAAGAAACTTTCTTTTGGGATCAATTTTTTTCAGAAAAACATCTCCACGAGATCCTAACCTTTGAAAATAATATTATTTTGATTTTATAAAGAAAAAAGAGTGGCTGGCGTATTGGCATATTTATTGATATTAAATGAAGAATTATTTACCTGAAATTTGTTTGGGGCTATTTGTTAGGAATTATGAAGTGCGCATAGTGTTGAAGTATAATTTAGAAATGAGTGGGATTATTTGCATCCAATAATTAATTAATTATTGGGCTTTATACACATCTCATTTTATGTTTATTTGGTATGAGCCTTAAATGTGTAGAGACCATATATTTTAGTTATTTTTATGATAGGCCAAAATAATATAAAATACAAGTATAAATAGGTTAAGGTCCCCAGTTTAAAACCTTAACCCTAATTTTTCTTTTGCTAATTTACTCACATCTCATTACTGAGTGAATATCAGGGATAGGAACAGGATTTTAAACGTGGAAGACGACCAACCACGTAATCTATGATCCTAATGACTACAGGTATGTTTTCTTATGATTTCTTTATAGATTTGACTAAAAATCTTGGATTGGTGAATCTTATGCTTTCACTGTAATATTCTTTCACTCACGGCTCCTTAGAAGAAGCCTATGAAGAAGGAAAGGAAGCCGAAAGGCAAGTGTTTCCATTGTTGGGTGGTTAGGCATTCAAAGAGGAACTGTCCAACCGACTTGGTTGAAAAGAAGGCTTAGAAAGGTTATATACTTTTCATTGGAACATTTTTTATGGAAGATTCTATTAATACCTAAGTTATAGATTTTGGAATCACTAATCATGTTTGTTATTCTCATAGCTAAATGAAGTGGAGCTCGAGGTGGTGACATGACGGTGATGGTGGTAGGCAAGTGCGATACGACAATCGCACTTTGGCCGGTGAAGTAGTCAAGCAATAAAAATTTGAAATATATTATTAAATTTATTTATTTAATATATTTAAATATTTCTATCAAATAACATAATTATATTATTTTTATTATTATTAAAAAAAAAGGTCTTATTCACACTATGTCCCTAACCTAGATTGACTAGATTTTTTTCTTTTGATTAATTAATGTCTTATTTCGATTTTACCCTCATGCCATGAAATTGAACGGTTAATACTTCGCAGGTTTCATTGTAATTTTATCAAACCTTAGGGATTTAATTAATTAAAAATGAATAAAAATAATTATGAAAATTACTATTTAATTACATAATTTTAAATAGTACTAAATGTCATATGGCGTATTAAGAAACTTAACTTCTAAGAGGAAATACATGGAGAGCAAAAATACATAAAACAAAAAGAGATTTCTTTAATCACTACACATTTATCCAATTTCTTTTCGGATCTATTTTTTTTTAGAAAAACATCTCCATGAGATCCTAACCTTTGAAAATAATATTATTTTGATTTTATAAAGAAAAAAGAGTGGCTGGCGTATTGAGATATTTATTGATATTAAATGAAGAATTATTTACCTGAAATTTGTTTAGGGCTATTTGTTAGGAATTATGAAGTTCGCATAGTGTAGAAGTATAATTTAGAAATGAGTGGGATTATTTGCATCCAAAAAAGTGTTCCAAAATATATAATTAAATTTGAAACTCTACAGCCCAAGTTTTAATTTTTTTATTAGAGAGGGTACACAGACTTATATCAAATTAAAGGTATCAAATCATTCATTATATCATCGTATTATAATTTAAACCTCAAATCATCAAATTAAATTACAAACTCTTTCAAAATGTCTCTTTTTTCTCTTATAAGTTCGTTGTTGCCACACAGATGTAAAGGGTTTATGGGAAATCTGAATAAATATTTGGAACATGATTAATATCCTGATTTACTGATTTCAGATCTTATAATATTTATAAATTAATCTTAATTTCTCTGTAACCGGACTGAAGATTTGGTGATAAATTTATTTAATTGCAAAATCCTTAAACTTGTTCGCACAAGAAAACTGAACATTAGGTTAACACAAGATCACAAGAACATTGATCACAAGTAGCAAGTAATTTTTACAAGAAAAATGGATGAATGAAAGCTATTTTTTATGTGGAATCATGGACAATAAAAGAACAGATAAGCGAAAGACTCATCTGTTGCTTGCGTGTTCAACCCCCATCAATGTCTTTGCCTCCAGAACATATGCCCAAACACTTTTCAGCTCTTCTTCCATTTTTTCAGATAGAGAGCATGCGTTACAGTCTCTGTGCTTGAATAGTTGTGTCCTCTTCTCTTCAGCTGCAGCCTTGAGAGTTTGCAACTCCTTTACTTTTCCCAATTGGAGTTGCAGCTCTCCTTCCAAAATCTTCATCTCTGCCTCCTTCAAATCTGCCTCAAACTGCTGTTGTTGATACTCAAGAATCACGCTTTCAATTTCTGATTTACCGTTCTCTCTTATCTCCAAGAGAGTTTCTTTCTCTTGGATTACAGCCTGAAGTGCAAGCTCCATCTCTTCCACAGATCTCGAACTTTTCTGTATTTCCATTTGAACAGTTTGCGAGTCGCTATCTATCTTCCAGCATTTCTTAGTCAAGACCTCAAATTCCCTTTTTACCGCCCCAAGCCTTTCTCGACACAACTTCATCTCAGTTTGCAGCTTGGTTTTTTCTTCCTCAGACTTCAGTAAATCAGTGGCTTTACCACCATGATGCCAATTTTTCTGTGAATGGTCTGATTTCTCAATGTTATCTATGGCGAAGAGAACCTTTTCGTTATCTTGTCTTCGGTTCTCTTCCTCAAGTTTAGATTTCAAGAGCACATGGTTGTTCCTCAATTCAACTTCAGCTCTTTGAACCTTTCCAAGAGCAGTCTCAATTTCACTCTTGCAGGCTTGCAGATGCACGGCCTCTTCTTTCTTCTGATTCAGATAAGTCAGTGAAGCCATTACCCTTGCCTTTGCTCGAGCTTCTCTCTGTTCAAAGTATGCAACTGATGAAGCGAAGCTTGAAAGAGAGTACTTGAGTGCCAACAACTTATTATCTAAAACAGCTTTTCTTTGTTGAATTTCAGAACGGAGGAGTTTGATGGAATTATGATATTGTTGCTTGACCTGGATATTGTCTTCCATCACTTTAATTTCCCTTGAAAGCTTATCAACCTCACTGAATGCTTTCTCAACTGAACCAAAGAGTGCAACTGTATTGACAGAATCTGAAAGCTTTTCTTGTACTTTTCCCAGGTTCATTCGGATCAAATTAAGATCTTCTATGTTCTTTGCCTTGGCGAGGTTCGGTGGCTCTGTTTCCATGTCAACAGAGGTAGCTTCCACATAATTAGGATCTTGCCCGGATTCATGAAACACGTTTACTTTCCCAGAAATACCCGGATTTTCCGACTTGGGATCTTCCCCTCCATGGTTCAGTTCAGCAGATGCAATGTGTTGACCTCCATCAACTTCAACAAGCTTTTCTGGGCAATCAAACTCTCCTGGACCTTCAGCTCTGTGCTGTCCACTAAGAGAAATCATTCTTTTGAATTCATCTCTCTCTTTCATGGCTTTTTCATACAAACCCAATAATTTTTCATTTTCTTCATGCATTTCTGCAAGTTGATGCTTTAAATTCTCATTCACTTTTTCCTTCTCAACCTCTTTTTCTTCATTAAGTTCATCCAAATAAATGCTATTGCTATCTTTAGTGCCATTTTCTTCAGGAAGCTCTGTTTTATTCAAACTTTGATGGTTACTTTCTGCAGCTGCACGTTCGTACAATTCAATGAGTTTACTCTTTTCCTCAATTAAGATCTTGTGCTTCAAACGTAGCTGTTCATTCAATTTATTGAGTTCACTTTTTTCTTCATTTAAGACCTCAAGCTTCAATTGTAGCTCATCATTCTGTATGGACAACATAATTGCTGTTTGATGAGCCTCAGCTTCCCTTTGACTTGCAGTAGCAATGGCGTCTACCATTGTTTTCAGCTCAATTTGGCCATTAAAATCAATAATGGACATATTAGTCGACAAAGAAGGAACCCCAATTTCCTGTGTTTCTTCTTTCTTCATTCTAGAAGGTATCTCTTCAAGTTTCTTAACCAAATCACTCACTTGGCTGCCAGATTTCATAAGATTGATATTAAGACATTGAAAACCGGCAAGATAAAATCATATCAGAATATTAAACGATAAATTAAGAAGCTGCAAAATGATTAAATATTTTGCTTAAAGCAAAGATATGCCTAGCTCATGAAATAAACCAACTGTAATCTATCTTAGAAAGAGCCAGAACCATTGGCTCAAAGAGTAAGTTAAAGGTAGCACTGGCTCAAATAACTCAACAAAGCATTTAAATATCAAAACAAACTTCCAGAATAATGTTAGAGGGCTTAGTAATATGTTGGTCCAAATTCAGTCTGAAAAACCCAAACTAATCTAATTACACGTAAGGGCTTAAGTTAAGTTTATTGGGTTATTGGGTTCTAATTTGTTAACTTAAGTTTTTCTAGTGGTAACTCAACAAATACAAGAATGAAGAAGAATGAAAATCACCTCTCCAATTTCTCTTTCTCCTCGAGGCAAAGTTCTAATTGTTTTCGGAGTGTTTCCATTTCATCCTGGTTTTGAATAGCCTGCAACAAAAGAAAATCATCACATTAATGTGAAATATGGAAGTTTCAGATGAAATCAAGTTAAAAGTTGAAACATAAAAGTTCATCAAAATACATCAAATTACCTGCAAGCGCAGGAACTCATTTTCCTCATTAACTGAAGAGCGCCACAGGATTCCTGGTTCCTGACAAAAAATAGAATTTACATTCAATTTTTGGCATCAAGAACTGTTTAATGCTAAAGGAACTATTCTTCCTGACACATACAGCATAGTCAATATAAGAACAAGGAAGCAGAATCATGGAAATTAATTTAAAATTTTGCTTAAATTGCAAGATGATTAATATAAAGATAACATACTATGTTTTCAGTCTCAAACAATGCATAGTCATTAGTTTACATATTAATTGCCAATGATTACTCATGTTATAACATATTCCAAAGAAGTTAATCATAGCATGAAAAAATAACAGACATGATGTATATTTTCATTTGATATTTTGGTAAATGACATCTTAAAGACCTGCAAAAAGTAGTTCTTTAGAACTATTTGATAAATTGCTGGTCCTTCAAATATTATCATCTCACTTAATTTAGCATTTACTATTATGAAATTCACCTTGCCAGACAGAAGTAAATCATCTCCATCACAAACTTCTGTAACCATATCTGAACTAGACTTCTATCACATAAAACACTCAAAAATCAAGATTTGGAACTTCTTACTAAATTACTGGAATCTGTAAATCAAAACAGAGTTGACAATGAACCTGAACTATTGAAGAATCTGATTCGTGCATAAGTTTCCAATCCAGTGCTTCTAGCAACTGCATATTTGATCAACATAAGCATGTCAATTCCAATAAGGATGTGACATAATCTGTAAGGATAAATATTTCAGAAATCATTTTCGCACCTTATTTTCTAGCACCAAGATTTGTTGATTCAGCATCTCCCGTTCACCTTCTTCGTAAAATGACTTCAGTCTATGAGTACAGCAAAAACAAGAATACCATGTACAAATTAATGTCATTACAATCACTATCAACAAAACTATTCCTTCAACTAAAAAACTGAAGAATTCCTTAATGATTGAAAAAAATCAGCAGTACAAAGTAAAAAATCAGCAGTACAAAGTGAACTTTCCACAGAACTCTAAATAAACAAATAGAGCAAACACCAAATCATCAGCCAGCAAACTGTTCAATATTTCCTCTTTAATCTAACACTTTATCATTATTTTTCCATGCACCACAGTTTTACTTGAGTTGTTTATAGATCACAATGTAATATCATGATTATGACTCACTTTTCTGAGAAGGATAAACCTTTTAGAATTTATATGGCAAAAATAAAAGGATAAAAATAATATAATGTCAAAGTGTATTCACTATTATAGAACTGCAAGACTACCGTCTAATTTCTTCTTTAAGCCGGAGGTTCTCCATTGCAAATCTGGTCACCTCTTGGTTACGATCAACCTGGGTCCTAAGAACCGCAATTTCCTTCAGATATTCTTCTTTTTCTTTCAATAAATGTGTCTCAGCAGAAATCTTTCCGGAAGCAACTGCTTCCAACCTCTTAATTCCCGCTTCCCGAAATCGAAGCCTCATTTTCAAGCTTTGTATCTCATCTTCTCTTTGTTTTGTCTAATTCAAGCAAAATACGATAGTTTACTTTTCAGTAAATTAACATAAGATCTATGTAATTTCCTAATACCAAACCAAAAAAAAAAAACTCATAGCTAAATATCATGACCATGTAGAGTCTAGATCAGATCTGATTATATCAATTAAAAGAATTTGGATTGTAATTTTGCACTTTTTTTCTTTTCACTTTCTATTTTGAGCAAGTAAAGCATTGATTCTATTGGTCCCGGAATGTGCAGCCACCAAATCCCTTGGATAAAAAAATGTTTTTATTATTTTTTTATCCGGCGTACCAGTTGCATAGCTGCCTGATTTTCAGCAGTCAAAGCCTGTAAAGCCTTGTCTTTCTCCTTTTCCCTCTTGAAAGCCCCAACAAGGGCAAGTTCATAGTCTTTCTTCTGGGAAAAAAGTGAAATAAATTAACTGGAAAACAATTAGTCTAAACCAGAGATTCCTTCAATTTCAGAAAACAATAGAGCTCACCTGATACATTCTTTTATCACAGGCAAGTAGAGGACTAAATGATCCATGAAGCCCTTCCCACTTAAAGGATCCCGGAGATCCTGTAAGGCTTGCAGTCAAAGTATCATTAACCAAACTTTCAGCCCCTCCGTCGACTAAACCTTGTAAACGAGATACTTCTTTCTGAAATAATACATTTGAAGCACGTAAGAGCAAACTAAAATCTCCAAAAGTGCTACAAGAAATAATTTACAAAACCATTCAGGCTTAGAAGACGAAGCTATTTTTTTTTTTTTAATGAGGACGACATGAGGCAATCCATCTGTTTTTCTTTATTTAGGAATAAATTATTTTGGTGTGTGATGCCTAAAAGAATGAACATTCCTCTAATCATCTTTTCCTCCATTGTGGTATGGCCTAAAATGTAGTGGCAGGAGCTTGTATAGAAGCTAAGATGTTATGGGCCATCCTAGGTCTCTGTAATGCATTTCTTATGGAATGTTTTAGTTTTTGGAAGAGCAAAAAGCTCTTTGGAAATGTGTTGTTTTTCTGCTATTCTTTGGGTGATTTGCCTA
Organism: Bursera cuneata; assembly: GCA_026212285.1. NCBI lineage: Eukaryota > Viridiplantae > Streptophyta > Magnoliopsida > Sapindales > Burseraceae > Bursera > Bursera cuneata. The sequence continues at coordinate 27,008 of JANLJB010003726.1, forward strand.
GAAATAAATAAACAGTGTCTCTGGCTAGCAAAAAGAGGAAAATAGCATTTGATTTGGAAATAGAGTTTCATTATCATGATTATCTAGTTTCCAAAACATCTCCATTATATATCAAAAGAATCTCAGCTTCAGCATGTGGTAGATAAAATTGAAGGAGTGACTAAACCATGAATGAACAAGAAAAAACTTGTTGAGAAAGAGATGATTAGGACTGGTCCAGGGTGCCAAAGGCAATTTGTAGTTCAAAGACCCTCTTTATTTGTACAAAAATATGTAGTCAGAAAACCACTTGATAAAATCTGAACCAACACTTACCAATTCAATCCATAATCTTTCAGAAAAGATCTTTAAGCAAAGAAGTGAAGTTGCCAACCGAGAATAACTACAATATGTAAGAAGAAATGCAGGGGAAGAATCACAAATTGATCTCAATACCTTAAGCTGTTGAATCTGCATCCGCATAGCAATAACATCTCCAGAAGCATCTTCATTTACAATAGCCTGCAGTAAAATTGAAAACTAAAATTATTAAACCATGCAAGTGTTAAATAAACCCCAACAGGAAGTCCCGTAATGACTTAACCTACTATTGGAATTATATATATA
>JANLJB010003728.1:0-17720 GCA_026212285.1 Bursera cuneata
CTTGAGCTATAATAAGCCTATTATGGTAAGTGCATGCATGTATTTTAGTCAAATTTTTGGAATAATGTTCTAGAATGATAAGTGATTCAATTTCCTAGTGGTTTCTCATTTTGACGTTTTGTTGTAGAGGGATGTAATCGATTATGTAGACAGTATTCATATTAATATCAGATAGAATACGTGGCTATGTTAGGTAAACGTTTTTCACCAAATAATGGCCAACCACCCAGATGACCATAAACGAAAATTGATGGGTGAATTGACTTGAGATCATTAATCATCTTATCTTATCAGTAATAAAATTTCTAATTGGGTGATTTCGGTGAAGTGTAGGACTTTTCTATTGGGTTAGGCCTCAATTGAGAATGGGCTTGGTTTTTTACTTAATTTAGTTATTGGTTTGAAATACTGGAAAAAGGAAGAAGAAATGTTGTACATTATTTATACACTGATTTTATTAGTTCAGATTGATTGGATAATCTTATCAATTTCCTTCTAGTTTAGGCAATATTGATTGGATAATTTTATCAATTTTCTACGGAACTCGTGAATGCAGATTCTATTGAAAATGAATCTCATGAAAGTCCAAAGATCCGACACACAGACAAGCCGAAAGATTCAATTTTCTATGGATTATGAAATTAATTATATTTTGATTATGTTGTTGATATATTATATTAAATATAATTTTTAATGATTAATATTTATTGAATTTAAAAAATATATATTTTAATTATAAATTTATTTTATTTTACATGTATTTATTTAATAATTTTTTTATAAATTTTAAAATTATGTTATAGACATATGTCTATTTTGGAATTATAATATTAATTTTAAATTAAATTTTTGATATTAAATTAAATTAAAAATAATTTAAACTTTGATTGGCTATATAATTCATATATTATTCCTTTAATTAAGTTTTTAAAATATTATAAATGTTATTATTTATATAAAATTATTAATTATTTGTATAGAAAAATGTATAATTGATTATAAAATATTAATAATTATAAATTATAAATGTATAATACACATGTCTATTTTCGTCATCTATACATAACAAAAACAAAAGCAACCTAAATTCTAGACACCTCTATTCTCTTTAAAAAAAAACAAAATAGTTTTTAAAAATTGTTTCTTAAACACCTCCAACTTATATTATAAGGCTTATTTCTCTAGTACATCATAAGCTATTTATTTATAAAGTAACACCAATCTTAAACTGGCTCTAAGTGTATTAAATATTGATTCATATTTAACTTGAAATTTGAAAATTAAATTGATTTCATTATAATTAATTAACTAATTCCTTCTCTTTCAATAACATATTATACTAATTTGATTGTAGTTGCTAATCAATTAAACTACATAAACATGCTTGGGATTAGATTAAAAGTTTAATTAAGATATAATCAAATAAATAAAATTATAATATTAACTTGAGACTTTTATATGAATTTCAATTTTGAGTCCTAAGACAGTGATTCCATAAATCCTCAACAATGTTTTGCTTTTTCTTTCTTTTCTTTTTCAAGTTCAATAGGCTCATTTACGAGTATTATATGATGATTTACAAGTTTTATATTAATTTTAGTCTGGAGATCTAATAAAATTGTTTTTAACAATATATTATTATGTTTAATAATATTTTCCTGTCGTAATTAAAAAAAAAAACATTTATTCAATTTGTGTACCATTGGAAGTTTGCACCCGACTCCCTGTCTGGGGCCTTTAGATTGCCCCTTTTGCTAGTTGGCCGCCAAATGGCAGCCTGCTAGCTGCTGATGTGCCCTTGCATATTCAACTATTCAAAATTGGGTAAAAATGTAATATACAAAATAAAATTAAATAACACTTCTGCTGTCAACTATATATTTGTCTCAATATTGTAAATTTATTTATTTATCACATTCTATTTTTATTGGTATAATATATAATCATTTTATATTTTTTAACATCATTGATATAGTCTATGTCCAGATTCTCCTATATATTTTTCTATTGTATTTTTTATTTTAAAAGTTTGAAAGTTTAATTATTTTATTGGGGTATTGAACAATTACATTTTAGTCTTCGGTGCGACGTCAAGTGGGTTGGTATATTAAATGAAATTGACCACTGAAATGAATTCGTAACAACTTGAAAATTACGTTATTGATGTTCAACATAACATCTGACATAGACAATACTTTTTTATTATTAACGGTTCCTTAAAATGGTATCAAAATTAGGAGACTTCTTACAAGTAATTGATTTTTTTAAAATTTTAACATTATAATCCATCCGTTATCAGATATTTAATAAAAATAATATCAAACACTATTAGATATTATCTATGGTTACACAAACAACTGTTAGATATTGTCCAATAATAGACTGTAGAATCCTGTTTGTCATTGAGTGTTCGATGATGAACATTGTAAAATGCTTCTACGCATATAGAAGATCATCATATCAAAATTTATTAGATACATCTATATCGGACACCCCTGACGTTTGGGTAAAATAACAAATTTCGTCCAATATTTAAAAAAATAATATAAACACCTCTAAAATTTGGATAAAGTAGTATAGACACCCCCATTTTTTTTATAAGACCTTTTTATTTTTATTTGTCATATTAAAAAATTTTTAAAATATAAAGGCTCCTAACAGATTTCATTAATCACACAAAATCTCCTGTTACAATATATATATATATATATATATATATATATATAGGGGAAAATACATAACCTCCAATTAAATTTTAAGAAAACACTTAACNTTTTAAAATATATATATATATATATATATATATATATATATATATATATATATAGGGGAAAATACATAACCTCCAATTAAATTTTAAGAAAACACTTAACTCTAAACTTTTGTCAACAAAAACTAAAATATTAACATAAATTATTACTTCTAAATTGTTTAAAAAAATATAAAACTACAATATATACATATATATATATATATATATATATTATTGTAGGAGGTTTTGTGTAATTAATGAAACCTGTTAGGGGTTTTATTATTTTATTAATTTTTTAATAAGATAAATAACGGTAAAAAAATCTTAAAAAAAAATTTAGAGGTGTCTATATTACTTTACCCAAATTTTAGAGGTGTTTATGTTACTTTTTTTAAGTATTAAAAGAAGTTTGTTACTTTATCTAAATATCAGGGATGTCTATATATTTATCCTATCTATATCATAATTCTTTTTTATTGAATAACTAGGATTGTGATTATTTAATTTAAATTAAATATAAATTCAACAAGAAATTATTAATTTTTATTATAAAAATAGACTAGGTGTATTTAAAAAGTGATCTATTTTTTAAACTTTAAATGTTATGACCACTATATTTGATAAATATGCATCCGTCACATAACATGGATGATGTCTAATAATATTAGATAATATCTATCCAATATATCATAGATTATGATATGAATATATTTTAAAATAGGATATCTGCTCTGACCCTCCAGATAAATTTTGAAAAAAATTTAAACTTATATTTATATTAAATTAATATTTTCTCTAAAAAAATAATACATATTTTAAAAATTTAAGAAATAAATATTAATTTTTGAAGCACAAATATTAATTTAACGTAAATGTTGGCTCAGATGTTTTCTCGAAATTGAAGTGCGGGGTCAGAGTAAATACCCCATTTTAAAATTGAGTCAATTTCTTCGTTTAATATTGTGAGAGGGAAGAGGGAAGGGTGGATCCATGCTTAGGGGTCTGGCTTCTCCAGCAGTTCAAGCACGAGTTCGACCCTTCTCTCTTCTGCTCTCCTTGTACTCGAGGTATTTCTACCATCAAACCGAGTCTACTTCTCTTTCTGTTCTTGCATGCTTTTACTTACGCTTCTGCATGTCAACTCATTTGTTGTTTTGTTTACATCCTATGGAATGGGAATCAAATGACTTTCACTTCTTGTTCTTGTTTTTTTCTATGAAATGAATGTAATTTTTATCAGTTTAGCTGAACCATCTCTTGCTTCTGTGTTTCAGGGTCAGCTGGAGATTAAATTGTGGAAGTAGAGAAATGGGTCGTCAGAGTTTACTTTCTCAAGTTAAAAAGCCTGTGAATTTTCGATTATGCAAGGTTTCTGGGTATGCATATAAATATCCATTTCCATTTATTCGCTTCTTAATGATATTTTTCTGCTTTTTTACTTTGTCTAATTTATTAGTTCTTGTTTTTGATTCCTGGTCAGTTACACAACTGAATTGTTAGAGATTCAAGCTGATGATCCTAAATTCCATGTTTTATTCATCCCTGGAAATCCAGGTTTGTGTGTGTGTTTTTGTGCTTTTTATTTATTTTATTTTATTTTATTTTGTTGTTAATTCAGTTAATCATATTATCAGATTAGGACTTGATTTGGGTTTGTGGTGGTTTCGCAGGTGTTGTTCAATTTTATACCGATTTTGTGGAATCATTATATGAATGTTTAGGAGGAACTGCGTCAATTACAGGCAAGACGTGACTGCTCTTTTGTTTTGTTGTTTTTCGTTCTTTGTCTATCGATTAATCAATTTTCTGATTTTCAATGCTAATTGGTTGTATCTATGCGTTTATCAACAGCTATTAGTTACATATCTCAAACTGAAAAGGTACTTACATCATAAGGTTAAAAGTTTTTCAGTATTTCTCTTTTGCACTACTTTTAGTTGTTATTGATTGAGTTGAATATAAATTGAAAAGTGCAGGAAATAATAGTTGTCATTATAAAGACTAAAATTGCTATTCAGCTTAGTTCTATTCTTGTAGTGTTTAGTCTGCTTAAAGTTATGCTGCCAAGTCCTTATACATACACTGAATGTGAATTTTAAAGTGAATGCATTTGACGCTGTAGTGAAAGTTCTAGATTTAACTTTTAAGATTATATGTTATTTCGTGGCAATATTAATAATATAATGTGAGATTCATTTGCTTAATTAAATAGCAATCTCGATATAATTGAGTGGGAAGCTTTTTGATTGTGGCTATGAACTAATAGTCAAACCTTGAAATGCTTTGGAAGCTTAAGTATCAATGTAAAATTAATGAAAACATCCTCTTTGAATCTTCCTCTCTCATTCTCTCAAAAACAAAACGTTATGATTGTAATTTTAATGATTTTAATGTCTTGGAGTTTCCAAGGAATTCAAATAGGTGATGGAGATTAGCTGTCATAGATATATGAATTAGTGCGACAAAGCAAACCTAGAAACTCTATAAATTTACCATTGCTAATGCTGACAAATATGGTAGAGAAGCTACACAACTATGTGTTATTTATTATTATAACTTTTTTGTGATTGTAATTGGGTGAGCTGCAACCACTGAAAGAGGAGTTCTCTGTACTTGTCCTATAAATTTTACTGCTGAATTGCATACCAATATAAAAATTTTAAATGAATTTTATAATGTTAAAAAAGAATTGGCATGCAAGTAATTGTGGTAAAATCTTACCTTGAAATACTGTCCTTTTCTTGTTGAGAATATTTTGTTTGTGTTATTTTTACTCTAGGAAATTTTTTCATCACATTTAATCTTTTTTCCCGTTAAATACAAGTGCAGTTCCTGCTACATAGGCATTGCAACTGGCTGTTAATACTTCATTTCATGAATTTGCTCTTTGTTAAATAAATTACGAACCTTCTTTCGTCTTTTCGTGACATCCTAGACAATACAACATTGTTGTATGTCTTGTTTGTTTTGGTATAGCTATTACTATAAAACTTAGTTTTATATTCATTAACTCTCTATTTTTTCCCCCCTCTCTTTTGTTGCTAGAACTGGGAGCGAGGAAAGTTGTTTTCATTGCAGGAACAAATTGATCATAAGGTAACCTTCTGCTTGCCTTATTGGCCTCAGATAAATTTATATAGTTTGTTAACGTTTCTATATAGAATTTTATACGTCTATCCCTCTTAAAAATCAATTTGGTTTGGTCCACAGTGATCTCCAAATTTTCCATATTTTCTTCCTGTTTCTTGATTTTTATGCTTGAAATCAATTTAGTGGATTCGGTTTACCACTATATGAAATTATGTCATATTATGGTCTCCTTTTAACTCACATTTTTCTTGCAGACGGACTTCATCAGACAGGAATTACAAAATACTGAAGTTCCTGTAATACTGGTGAGACTGCTTTCTACTCTAACGCAGTTTTATATTTCTAGTATGATGATGGACTCTTCAAAAGTGCCTTGTATGGGGTAGTATAAAATGCAAAGCTTGATTATGATAACAATTAATTAATGCTAGGTACTCAGATTTCTGGGTGACTTGGACTCAAAGCTAATTTGTCTTCTTCTAGGACTTGCTTTCTCATAAACATTTACAAATTAAAGAAATAGGAAAAAACTTGTTTTGGTTGGAGATGATTCTTAAATTTCTAGGTGATTTACACTTCACTCATGAATGATAAGAGATGTGTCGTTATTTATTTCTTGTTTTTGATAATAAGCTTTGGTAGCTGAATTATGATTTGTCTGTGAAGGTTGGGCACTCTATTGGTTCGTATATGTCCTTAGAAACGCTGAAGAGGTCTTCAGAAAAGGTGATATCTGCCAGAAATTGATTCTTCAGCATAGATCATTTGACCTCACTTATTTCTGACTTCGAAAAACTTGCCCATGACGACTTAATTCTTCGCTATAGGTGATATATTTCATTGGATTATATCCATTTTTGGCGTTGAACCAACAATCAGCAGCGCAATCTCTTATTGGGAAAATTGCAATGTAAATCTTCCGTCTATTGTGATTAACATTATTTCCCCCTCTATACTTGCTATACTTGTGTAAAGGCTTCTTTTGTGCTTTATGTGCAGTAGTCTGTTACAATAATGTGTATGGACTCCTCATATGCATCTTTTAGTGTCTTCTTCTTTTTCTATTTCAGTTGTACTTTTTCTGCATGTTTTAATGTTTAGTTTCCCTTCATCTGTGAATTATTTTCTTTTCAATATCTATCAGCTAGGATTTACTTATTGGATCTTTGGGCTGGTATAATTGATAGGGCTATAAAGTAGCTATGTTGTTTACCTGTTGGCTTTATGTATGAGTTTTAGTCAACATTTACTCCTGCTCCTAATTATTAGAACTTAAATACTCCTCTATTCTGATGGTGAAGATCTAATTATTAGAACTTAAATATTCCTCTATTCTGATAGTGAAGATTTGTGAGTTTCAGGTCTTCCATTATGTCAACTGCAGTTAGTTTCACTGTAGCATCTTTGGGATTTTTACCTAGGAGACCTTTAAGGTTTGCTGTATCAAAATCTGTTGGGAGTTCATGGTCTGCCACAGCAGTGAAGGCTGCTTGCACTTACTTGTCACAGGTGAAGTTTAAAGAACACAGAACTTAGCTTCTTGAGTTGCAAACACACTTTTTTAGAAAGATTTGAACATTATGTTATGTTTCTTTTCTCTTTTTGCATTATTAAGTCTGTTTCTATCAGATAAGTACTATCTTAAAGGACCTTGGGGACATACCCAAAGGAATTTGATTTCTTCATAGTTAATTCTAAGATAATAGGTATTTACGTAGAAGATGCAAAAAATAGGTATGTGCTTGTACATGTATAGTTCTTTTTGAACCCAAATTGATCCTTTTTCCATATGTGATTTATTTTCAGTATCATGTACTGAGGAATGTGCTGTTCCTGACGATGACAGAGTTCAAAAAGGTAAAATGTGGAATTCATCAGTTATTTACATGTTGGATTTAATATATGTCAATTTTTTCTTACAGAATATATTGCAATAACTATTCAACTTTATATCGGAAAATCACATCTTATCTTAATTATATATCTTTGTTATTCGTCTATTTATATGAAAACAGCTTTTACCTTATCATTATAAAATAGCAAGAAGAAAACTATTGGAAAAGAATAACAGTGTCCTTGCTTATAGTTTGGAATTCTAGTGCTACTAGCAAAACCAGCTTAGAAGCTTTGATGAATTGTCCAATGGATGCATCTTGCTACATTTCTGGAAGTTGTATCCTCTCCTCACTTGGCTTGGAAGATATATGTATGGTTATTGCGCATTTTCTCTTTAATTATAGATGTAAAGATGTTAGCATGAAAAAAAGAGGTTTATTCAATGATTTCAAGACAATTAACCATCTCAACACACTGAAGAAGAAATTTTGAAAAGCTACATATTCTTTGCTCAAACTAACAGTGTCTCATTGCCTGAGCATGATTTGATTTTGATAGAATTTCAGTGGTCCATACCTTTGAACTGATAACAAGTAAAAGCATAATTTCCCTTGCTTATGCTTAATTAGTGGCACTTTGCCATGGTTGTTTATTTTCATGTAATGGTGGTCACTGTATCCATTATACTAGTTTTTCAACTTCTAAGTATAGTTACATATATTTCCTTTTTGTATTTTCAGAAAAGACAAAAGAAAATATTTCTCATATAGTACTATAATATTGACTTGTGCTGATTGCAAGTCATTTCTTGCCAGCTATCAGAAGAACCAGATTGGGCATTTATGAGAGAAAATCATAGTAAAATCGCATTTCTGTTTGGTGTTGATGATCACTGGGGTCCACTTCAAATGTTTGAAGAGGTAAGGATGGATCAATTCACTTCCTTTAGTTTAAGATCATTTTGTCATGTGAAAACCTTCAATGAGGTATCATTCTTGTATATACTTCCTGCTTGTCAAGTATGCATCAATGGGAAAAGCCGCATACATGTAATCTATATAGAACAGTAGGGTAAGTGGTCAACTATGGCTATTCGAATATTACCTCCTCCCCTCTTCCCGTCTACTGAAAATTATTTGGTAGACTGCTTGGTTAACTTAAACAGCCCAGTGTTTGGCATGTAGACTTTTTAAGTTTTTCGTCATATACAACCTGGACAATCTGTAGTGTGCTTGTTTATGGCTTAATCACTTCATTATTCATTAAGAGGGTGGTTATTTTAGTTTTAAGAAAATTATAGGGACATAAGTTAGTATCTAATTTAAGGGTTCCTTAAAGTATTTTTGCAATCTTTAGGAATGTTTATGTGATCTTTTAAAGATTGCTTAAGGTTTTGTACCAAACTGGTTTCTATTTGGCCTTCATGATAATGATATTGATGGTGATTCCCATGATGACGGATTCTGAAGAGGTTACTGCAGATGAATTGTTATTGCTGATCAGTGTGTATCGAGGAAAATTATTTAAATGCAACTATAATAAGAATCCTTATAGAATGGATGCACCCAGATTTTATTTATGAGGATGATCCTAAATGCCTGGGAAATGCTGGGATAATTATGGTGTTGAATCTAATTGTACAGCAATACTTATGGTATCGAAGAAATTGTCACAATTATTATTTTGTTTCTGCTGCATTGTTTGTATAGCAAATTTTTGTTTTGCTAAACCAGATTTTCCTTTTCCCCAGTGTTCTTCTGTTTGACTGCCTTGCTTATCTTTAATCCACACTTCGTGCTCACAGATCTCCAAGCAGGCCCCAGATGTTTCTTTATCAGTTGAAAGGGAGGGCCTTTCTCATGCTTTCAGTTGCACCCAGGCTGGCTCAGCATGGGTTGCTAGCCATGTAGCTAGCTTGATAAAGAAAAAAATCTCAAGTTTAAGTTAAGGTCAGATCATCTCCTTCCTATATTCTCAGTTTACAGTGTGATCATTTGAAAGTAAAGGTTGAAAAATGAGCTATGTTTACTGGTGTAGTGCTTGGATATTCATTATTTTGAATTGAATTTTTAATGTAAGCCTCCCATATTTCTTGACAAACTTTCATATACAACTACTGCTATGTCTCATCATTGATCGTTCAAATGTCATTAACCAAAGTGTTTTCTCTAAGCCTCTATTAATTTTCATTCTTAATATCGGGACATCATAGGAAAGCTCAAAATACTTATGCTATGTTACACTCATTCATTGGGGTTTGAGTAATTTTGATGGACAAGCTTACATAGGTGCAGAAGTGCCTTTTTAACTCTTCTCTACTAGCTAATAAGTTCTAATCTCAGGGAGTTTCTAAAATTCTGGACCAATAAGATACTAAATAAAAACTGATGGCAATATAATGTAAGATCGGTGAAATGGGACCTGAGATTAGTAACAGAGAATGTGTGTGAGACTGGTATCGAACTGAATATTAAGTTGATAACAATGAACATAAGATTGATGATATGAAAACTTTCAGGTTGGTAATATATTTATAATAGACCATCATATGTTTACAAGTCTCACATTTATCAGTCTTAAATTCAATGTTATCAGTTTACATCAAAATTGTGAGTCTCACGTTCTTTATTACTAGTAATATATTCAATGTTACCAATCTTCATTCTTGCTAGTACTAATGTTGATCCGATATTGTTCCCTTGATCTTAATCACCTTTTATGACTTGAATGCAGCCAGCTTTTGTGACACTTTGATATTTCCTTGGCTAGGGCTAGGAGCAAAGAATGGAATTGCTTATCAAGTGGTTGTAATGGATGAGAGATCAGTTGATTGGGTTGCTGTCTGAATGAGAATTATCCACTAATAATTTTTAGATTTCTAAGCACAAACAAGCAAAACTGCCAGCAGTATCACAAGATCAGTGACATGAGACCGGCTGGTGGAGTAGCTTGTAGTGTCCCGTGACTCTTGATTTCTGGACCAGACTCTGTTAGAACTCCTAATTGGTATTACTTTGAAAGCATAATTTTTCAATAAACAAACCAACATTAAGGACAAAATAATGTACAAGGAAGATGATCATGCACATGTACACTTGGATATTTAATATTTCTTCCTAGCTGGAGCAAGATTTTCAGAATCTTCATTCTAAGTTTGTTTCTTACCAAAAAACCTAAACTACAAAACAGAATTACTATCTTTACTGGTAATATTATTGGTTCAAAAACATTACTCTCTCAAACGTATTAGGACTTATACCGGAAAAAACATAATTTTTTTTAAGGGGGTTTTGGCAGGAAATAGGGGTAACATGCATGAAATTTATTACACGAAACTTGAAACGTTATAATTGTAACATCAACTTTTAACTTGTATGAAAAATAGGTTTATGTAGTTATAAAATCTCACGTTCTACAGAGCTAAATTATATATTTCCCAAAACCCAAAACATTCTGGAAAATTAAAATGCAGAACTACTATATATGGCTAAAGTTGAAAAAGCAAAATAGTGTGACTCCGTCGTTAGCAAACCCATTAATATAATTAAATATAGGGCAAATGCCTACACACTCACTATAGTTTGTAGAAATAATTTCACCCTTTTTTGTTACATAATTAGCCATTGGTTACATCCTACCGTTAGTTTTTCTGTTAACTTTAACTTTTGATTTAGATTCATTAAAATGATATTTTTCCCCTAAATGATATTATATATTTTAAACTCATCAATTTTTTTTTTTGTATTTTAAAACGATTTATTTTACCATCATTTAATACATCTTATATATTTTTAACTTTGAATTATTTATTTCATCATAGTTTAACGCGTATATATATGTGTGTGTATATATATATATATTTTATCAACTAAAAGAACCTTTAATTATTAATTTAACACAGGAAATTTTATTTTGCTTAGAATGATCAAATATTCGATAGTCATGCAACGTATTTTACTATATTTAAAAGGATGATATTATTTAATACAATTGTTATTTTTCATTAAATTAATTAATATAACATTTATACTATAAAATTCATAACTTAATTTACTCCTATATGTTATGATTTTCTCAATTAAATAGAATAATTTTAGACAAAAAAATTACTTTATGCAATCTTATTAAAAGAGTGATTATCATAATATTTACTATTATTATTATTTATTTATTTAATAATATTTTATCATGTAAAGTTGTAGAGAATCAATTGTATATCTAATATTGCTCAATCAAATATATTAAGTTACATATGTCATTGTCTCCTTCTATAATTATTGTAGTAATACTAAGTACACTTTTAATGAAATGGACAATAAATACTATCAAAAAATTTAGAAAAAAGTATACTACGTATGTGCATTTGACGCATGAAAAATATAATCAAATATTTACCTTCTCATAAACTTTTTATAATCCAACTTAAATTAGAACAAAAAATAATGTATAATTTAATATATTTCTAGATATTCATTTAATTTTAACACCTTATTCATAATTATCTAAAACTATGGAGTTTGCTAATGAATGAATTCTAAACAGCTTAAGATCTTATTGGTAAAAATAATTTTATAATCAAATATAATTATTTAAATAATTTTATATCTATAACTATTTTATTCATTAATTTGTGTGACCTTATATTATATAATTTAATATTGGCAGATGGTACTTATGGGGGACCATTATTCGTCCAAATAGGTGTCGACGAATAGTGTAGGAGTTAAACGAAGATATGCGGTTGAGGTTAGGCTGTGATAGGGAAATCTGACAGACAAGGGACAATATCATGAGTGGGCCCTCCTCCACTCAGACGCAGGGGATTTATAGGGATCCATCTGCGTCCTGTCAAATTGCTTCTTTCTATCGCTCTCTCGCTCAACTCTTTCATCAACCTCAATCGTCTCCATTCTCTCTCTCACTTTCAGCAATGTCCACAACCACCAGAAGAAAGCTTCTTCTCAACACAGTCTCAGTCAGCTTAGGCTGCAGCAGCTGCAAGAAGCCAAAACTTTCATTTCTCTTCCACCCAAAACCAAAGCCCAAGTCCAAGAAACCCAACAATCACAAACACTACTCTCTAGATAACAACTCTTCTTCAAGCTCTTCCTGGAAAAGCAAAACCAAGTCCAATTACTACATGACTGACTACGAAAATGCCAGTGCCACCACTTTCTCGCCCTGCAGGCCCGACGACTGCAGCTGGGACGACTACGACGACACCGACACCGACATGGACAGCAAGTCTAGTACTTCCAGGACCGTGCGAGGTTTCGGGCGTGTTGGCGGCCAGAGCGTGGCGGTGGAGAAGGATTCAGATGACCCTTACTTGGATTTTCGTCGCTCCATGTTGCAGATGATACTGGAGAAGGAGATATACTCGAAAGACGATCTTAAAGAGCTTCTCAACTGCTTTCTGCACCTCAACTCGCCTTACTACCATGACATTATAGTTAGAGCTTTTACTGAGATCTGGAATGGGGTGTACTCAGTCAAGCCTGGTGGCGGTTCATCGAAGCAGCAGCAGGTGTTCCAAAGCCGGTTTGGATGCTAAGTCACGTGAGTTATGAGGCTGTGCATGTGGGAGTTAGTAGGATATGATATGATTATCTGACCAACAACATCTTGTGACTTAGGTCTATAAATGTAATGGGTGGGGTGTACTCAGAAGAAGTCAGACTCGGGCCCACCCGCCAAATGTAATTTGTGGGCCTCCGCCCCTCCCTCCTTCAAAATGTTGGATTTGTCGAGTGTTGTAAAAAGCAAAGAAACGTTTTTGATTTCCACGGAAATGTAATCCCAGAAATCCTAGAAATTCCTATTACTACAACTTTAATTACTAATTTTCTTTACTTTCTGAATCTATTTAATTCTTCATTTAAAATTCTAAGTTTATTATTCAACATATACATGAATATTATATTTGATAAAGAGGGGTGGGTTGGTCTACAATTTGGATTATGGGAAAGGTTGGTCAAAAATACTTGCTTGCGTGCCAATTTCTTGAGAAATGTAAACCAATTGTGGCTGTCCTGTGGCAGTACTAGTAGTCGATGCTTTGGTGGAGAAAGAGAGGCTTCGGGATTTGTTTTCTACTGGGTTGGGACCAGAGGGTTATTATTTCTATTGTCTTTTGTATTGTTTTGGACTCAAGACCAGGAGGCGAAGGTGATCGGATCTCAATTAATATTTTGGAAAAGCTGCTGAGATTGAAGGCAACCACTCAACCAGATTTGGGGCCTCAGGTGGATATTCATCAAATCTAAAAAATTTCAACTTATCTTTAAAAACGAAAAATCATCATCAATTTACTTCTAATTCTTAAATTATGTCAAAAACTTTTAATTTAAAAAAAATATTATTATTATTTTTATCAACTCTAAATGATTAAAAATAATATATATTATAAATGTTAGAGTCGATATTGTTATTTTAAAATGTGAAATTAATGGGATTGTTTCTGCCATGGCAGAGTTTCTATCCATTTTCCAACACTGTCCCTTTCTGCAATCTTTTGTTAAAATATTTGGGCCTGCCCGCCCTTCACAGTCTTTTAACTTGTCCTCCGTTCTCTCTCTACTGCATTCATGGTTAATGTACAATATTTTTCCTTGTAGCAAATGATGCAAAATATAGAATAACTTGTCCTCCGTTCCCCTCACTTTTGTTTTGGGGAATTTACTCTGACCCCCAATTAGATTTCAAGAAAACACTTAACCCCATACTTTTTCTAAACTAACACTTACCCCCTGAATACCCCTAAAAAACTAACACTTACCCCCCCAAATATTTGGGGGGTAAGTGTTAGTTTTGAGAAAACAGTGATAATTTTTTGGGGGATAAGTGTTAGTTTAGAAAAAGTGTGGGGTTAAGTGTTTTTTTGAAATCTAATTGGGGGGTTAGAGTAAATTTCCCCTTCAAAAACCCAAAATTGAACAAAATTAATTAAATAAGTATTTCATAATAAATATTAACTTATACTTTAAAATACAAAATGAGACTAATCATTACTTTAAATGTGGGTTTTTAATTTGAGTAATATTATACTTTACAAGTTTAGAGAATTTATGAAGTAAATCACTTGTATAAGGATTTAATTAAACATTCTCAAGATAATTACAAATCAAATAATAATAAAAACTTGGAATTCTTAGTATTAATCTTTTAATTTTTATCCCAAACCAAAAACCATAGCCCAATGCAAGAAGTTCTTTTAGTTGTGTGTTAGATGCTCTTTCGTGTGATACTCTTCAAGTTAAGTTCCATAATCAAATACAAAGATTTGATGGTCATTTTTGTTTCCCACATCACTTTTTTTTTTTGAAACGTAGGTGTGTAGACCAGCTTATACACACTTCAATTAATCATACGAGATATATATTATGTGCCCTAAGAAATTTTTTAAAATAGGCCAGTTAATCGAGAGATTTTACATCAGGGGCCCAAGGGGATGTACGCGAAGAGGGTTCAGTTTCCCACATCACTCCAAAGCTTTATATTTAAAGGTTTTGCAGCTTAGGTTATAACTTTGCTCTCCTTCACACAAGCCTCAAATGCAGCAATCTGTAACCACTCTCTGTCATCGTGAATGAACCAATCTTCACACTAAAAGTCTATCACTACCATATCAAATAAATCACATTCTCCTTTCTAGAATAGCGGATGAAGATCCAACCAAATATAACAAAATTTGGGTTTAAAAATGTAACAAAAGTTTGAAAGTTTTAAACTTATGTAAGTATGAGCCTAATTAATTATTGTAAGATATTAAACTCAGTCGACAGAATGCATAAATGAGATCTCCTTTGTTAATAAACTAAACTAAAATAGAAGAAGACTTTACTTGTGTTGTGGGAACTTTTTAAACTAATAACAGAATTTATATGTAAAAGCCAAGCCAACCCAAACTAGACTAAATTTCTCATGCAAAGCAATCAATTCATGAACGTGCAGAAGTCTATATTAACTAAATGCAAAGTTGACTCATTTGATGTCCCATTAATTGCCCTAAATTGAATCTTTAGTCTTGGGAGTCGTTTAATATGTGAACTACTGGAGCCGCCTTCAGAGTATCTCAGGCAACATCGCTATCCAAGTAAATCAAATTTAATTATAGGGAAAGATTAAACAATACAAGTGGAGAAAGGTTGAGGTTGAGCCATCTTTACAGTGACATTGATGATTGTAAATTATTAATATCATTTCAATTCAGCAGTTCAATCTCTTTTCTCTTCTGATCTCAACCAAAAGTGTCACTATTTCATAAATGTATTGTCTGATCAATTAAAGGAAATTGAATGAATGTGGTCTACTTTCATGTGTTAGTCAAATCAAATCAAATATATATATCTTGAAACCAGCAGCGAATCTCCAAGCAAGCTAGCGGAAACAACACAATGGCCCTTCATTGAAAACCCAGAAGCAATAACATCGATCAGTACTTTCATTATGCCAGTTATATGAAACCGATGCTTCCTATAACATTTACTGCAACTCACTCCAGCTCATGCATCCTCCTTCAATTCTTTGTTATGCTATTTCGTGAAGAATATTTGCAACCCTTCAACGCTATCTGTATCCTTTTTCTGCTTAAAAATAAAAAAAAAAGATTATGGGGGTGAATTGTGACTCTGAAACATAATTGGTCTAATTTTTCTGGTTAAAAAGCTAATTTGATATCCTTTTTCTCTTGCGTTTATGAACAAAAGAATGCTAATTGCTTTTGAAGGATGTCCCTTGTGTTGTGATTCTCTTTTTTTCAAACTTGAAACACAACTTAAGTTCCAATAAGTAGACACAATGACCATCTTTGATCTAATCCATTAACATCTTTATTTGATGGTGGGAGACAGCTTATTGCTTTTATAGGCTGGAAAAAAAGCTATGATGGAAGTGGATAGGAAGCAAAATTGCTTAGGAGAAAAGTTGACAAAAACAAATAAGATAGCTATGAAAGTGTTATAGATCAAGTATATATAATTGTAATTGTAATATATTACTCTTGTCTAGGCATTTGGGAAAGGCTTACAGCATAAAAGAACTTTGGTTTTTCTTCTATCTTTCAAAAGAGTAATAAGTTTTCAGTATTTTTTTCCTATTTCAAATATGGTCTCAAACATATTTTCATGTTCAAATTTACTTGCAGAAACTAGTACTACTCCCTTTGTCTATCAAATCTGAGAACACTGAACTTAATGTAGTTCTATTTTAATTTTTCAAATCCGTTTTTCAAAAAATAGTTTATAAATATGACACCTGCAGGGCACACCCTTAAATTAAGATGGACTGTCCAAACAAATTGAGCCAATCCTCTACTATATACCAAATGCAGAAAAAACTATATTCTGATGGCAAATCAAGATATGGGAAGCAAAATGAAGCAACAAGTAGATGTGGGAACAGAAATGGCAAATAGGTCTAGTACTTCTAGTGTTCTCTTCTGTCAACATTAGAATGTATGGTATTGTTTGAGAAAGATGAGACAATGATAAAGTGTTAAATGAGAGACTTTGAAAGTACCTTTAATTTGGTGAAGGAGGGTCCCAAAATATGAGGACCTATGGCACTCTCTTTTGCCCGTTGAATTGAAACATTTTGATTTGGAGGATCTTTTCCTTGGCATATGATTTAGGCTGCAGCCTCAAAGATCATGTGAAATTTTCAAGTGTAAAGATCATAATAATATTCATGGCTTCAAACGACAAGAAGGGAACCAAAGGAACAATCAAATTAAGCAAATTATCTATCCACAATGAGAACATGTATCCCCATATTTATCAATCTTGTCTCCCTACAGAGGTGCCCTTAAGTTGTTATCCTCTTATCTTTAAAATGTTTTGACTCTTTAATGTTTGTTTTTAGAATGCTCAAAGGTTCTAAGCCTATCATCCCAAAAATCTAATATTTTTTTGGGTGTAAAAGATATCAAAAATCTTATATGGACTGAATAGAAGAAGATTACTCAACTCTCTCTCTCTCTCTCTCTCTCTCTCTCTCTCTCTCTCTCTATATATATATATATATATAAAATTATCAAAATTTC